>VCJJ01001284.1:17666-32930 GCA_024139415.1 Backusella tarrabulga
CACCTATGCCAAATTGGTGCATTACTCTGTTGCCTTATATCATGCTATTCCTCATTGGGATGCAATATGACTTTATGGACCTTGCTACATGGCTACCTATCTCTTTGTCTGCTCACTGTCTGAAATATACTCTTTATACATGATATATGCCCCCTTTCTCAATAATTACTATCACTTTTCTCATTTATTTGTAATGCTTTCTCAATTATTTCCCCCTTTTTTTCCCATTAATTTGTAATTTTTTCTCATTTTTTTGAAAAACACAGTATATAACTATCCCAATAATTTTATTTCCCTCAGAGTTTAGTTAAAAGTATGAAAGCGGAGTTTGTAATTATCGGTATAATTATTTTCGGATGTTTTGAGGGTGGCTTCCGCATTTTTTTTTATCACATCACATTTTGGTAATCAAAAAAAAATCGTGTTTGATATATTATATTCCCCTACCTGGTGGTGGTGGTGGTGCTTGATCCAATGGATCTTCGACAACGGGTGGGAATCCGGCTGGTTGAGGAAGTGCACATTGCAGAAAAGGCACGGTTCCTTGATTCTTCTATAAAAGTACAAACTTCACTCCTCTAGCAAAAGGTGGATACATATAGTAAAGAAAGAAAGAGGTGAGAATACAAATAAAAACCTGTTTTCGATCAAATCAATTTGCATAAGTCTAGAAGTGATCTTTTTTTTTTGAAGAACATTCTTTCGGTTTTAATCTATTTTAGACTAGATCGCTTTATATACTCGAGTATCTTCTGAGTCGAAGGAGGTGTACGCTTTGATTTTCTGCCCTTCTTTTCGAGTCCAAGTCATACTTTTCAGATCAAGGATTATATTATATATTTAAAGGAAATCTAGAAAAAAGAATGGTTAAAGTTTCGTATAAACTAATACCTTTGTACAAAGTTTTCGTGGATGGATGTATATAATTTACAACAAAAGCAATTTGATTGCTGAAAAGATGGGTTACCAGCTTGTAGTAACATTTCATTACTCCTTTTTTTCTTATCTAAAAAAAATAACTTGTATTAACACGCCAAGACTATGATTTGCTTAGGGTTTCCATTTAAATACACACACACACACATGCAAAAGCTATATAAACCTCCATTTTTTCCAGTATTAAAAACTTCAGTGCAGCCTTTATTACATTATTATCATTATTATTTATTATTGTATGCACCATCCTTTCAAAATTCTCTGCTATCTACATGTCAAGCGTAACAAGAAGAAAAAAAATCTCTCGTCTACTGGCCTATACCGACCCAGCTCTTTCCGCTCAAGCCCCCACAGATTATGGTACGACCAAACGCATAGTTTTCAGGGATGGAAAGGTAATAAAGCCACACTACTATACAATGACGAGACCTCAATAAATTTGACGGTTCTTTTTATTTATTTAGAGCTGGAGCTGCCCTGCGCCCCGTGCGCGCATCTTGAAACAAAGGACAGCAAAGCAATGCATGCCCCACCTGTAAGTATAATTTGACATTTCATTTATAAGCTTGTAACCTAATTTGATTTATTTTTCTTTTATGTTATGGGTGTGTGCCTCTTCATTATTTCTGCATCTGCTACCTTTTATCTGTATTGGTTGCTTCCCTTCGTTATACTAAACAATTGTATTTTTTTATTTTGTGTACCCGTATTTATAACCCCGACTTTCGCACTTTTTGTAAAACTCTTGGGACAAGTCAATAACTTACGTTTAATATCAGTCTGCTATTCAAATACCAATTTATAAGGTTCCCTTGATTGGTGAATTTAGTTTCGCTGGAAAGCTTTTATTACTACTGGTAGCGATACCAAACGTAAAGACATTAACACATACAATATATTACAATATTTAAATTAAACTGCTCAAAGGTATTCTAAGCATGTTGTCGTTCTATGATGTTCAAAAGCGAAAATAACTGGATCCAGACTACTTTAATCTACATAATTAGAGGCTCATCACTATTTGATAGTCGATTTAAATGAAGATAGGCATCTGTTCCGTATCCTTCCATTGAAATAAGCTTCAAGTCACCTCCAAAGTATCTGGCATACTATAAATATTTACAAAATATTAGAGAAAACCATTAAATTGTAGGCATATCGTACCAATCTCGAAATAGGTAAACCATATCCAAAACCAGCCATTGGAGCTTTAAATTCAGACTTATTAAATTCAGGTTCCAACTCTTGTGCTTGAGCAGTTGTGTACTGTAAATATAATGGTGTTAAATAGTGTATTTTCAATGGTTTAATAAGATGTCTATTTTCCATACCATATACGTCCATATCATCGGAATACCTGATCTGGCTAATCCACCACCTTCATCAGATATCTTGATTGTTATGTCCTAATTCATCATGCTGTGTTAGTAAAATAATATATAATATATAGTATAAAATGTGTGCTGCTTACTTCTTTTCCATGTGCAATTATAAGCTTAATTGGCGGATATTCATCTTCATAATCTACGCCAAATCTTTCCACTACGGCACGGAGCGAGTTTTTCAACAGTTCAAAAACCATGTGATTTAAATGAGAAGGTACATACATAAACTCAATATCAAAAGGACAAAACATTTGCACTTCAGGTGCCTTGAATAGACCATAATTATCCTCGCATATAAACCTAGCATTGGCTATAGCATCCTGTGCGATTTCCTTTATATTTGTCTTTGTACAGATGACACCGACGTAATTCTTCATAAATGGGCCTCTATAAAGGGCTGAATGCTGGCCAATAAGAATACGAATGCCTATTCGGGACATATAAAACCTATCCAGAAATTGCTGTAAATCTGAATCAATCATGCTTGCCCTATTGCTTTGCTTATACTCCATCACTCCCTGCGCTAATAGTTTCCTCGTATATATTTTAATATAAAATATATATCGACAGCAAGCATCCACTTACCCATTGTTGTAACCACGGGATCATGCCTTTGCTTAATTCCTTCGATTGTCTTTACAAAGCTGTCTGTATATGCCACTACCGCGGGTGAACAGTCAATATTTTCCAAATTATTGTAGTATTTGTGGCTCAAATTTGCGGCTACACTGTAACTGCTAGCAGGATTAAGCTGCGGTATAGCAAGATTGGGTATGATTGGTGTTGAGCTTTCTGGCATTCCTTTTGCTGCATTCCTAAAGGAGGCTTTCATCTCACTACTTAGATCTGGCGGAGGAAGATCAATTAAATCCTAAGCAGTCGAGCAGTATTTATATCGTCTGTTTTAGTCGTACTTTTTCACTGTAAATCTTTACCTCAAACGACTGTGCATACCAATTTTTGACTTTAATAATCGAAGGCATATCGCCTAAACTTGACGGTAATTCATCGAGCTCTTTCACTCTGTGCGCCAGTCGAATAGGCAGCTCCTCTTCATCAAGTGGCATTGTTAGTGTCACTGCTATTACATTTACATACTTGATTATACTCACCATGTAAGAACTGACTTGCTTTAAAGAATATTGCGGGCGTCGGTTTTTGTCCTGTTGCATATTTATAAGTAAGCAACTCTATAAAGTCTTGGGCTTTCTATTACCAAACATCACCATTTGTCGAAGTGACACGGCTGTTTGAGGGAAACGCGCGAAATGCTTTATTTTTTCATATACTTGAGGTCTAATCTGGTACATTTTATTAAAAAAGAAGAAAACAAAAAAAAACAAAAAAACAAAAAAACAAAAAATAATTTTTATGCTAACAAAATGAAACTAAACCAATAAAAAATCACAAAATCGAAAACAAGCAATTGAAACATTTTATGATCCAAAGAGACTCTTCTTTATTCAGCAAACAAAAGAATGGGAGAAAAAGAATGGATTACCATGTCTATTGTAAAGCCACAACAAAAGAAAGGTGTTGTCATGGAAATATATCATCATGACATGTTTTCTGTCCATCTAACTTAGTTCATCTACGTGCAATTGACCCGTTCTCATGCCTTGAAGCACTTGTTAGTCTTTATTATTATTGTTATTTATTTATACTACTTACTTTCACTTAGTGAATGCGCTGGCTCTAAAGGTGTACTGCTACTCTTCTTCTTCTTCTTCTTCTGCTTGTGAATGACTGCTACCGGTACCGGGGACTTATGCACTAAATAGGTGGATACAGAACCCATAATTAATCTAATTCAAAGTGGCCATTAGTAAATGTTTGGGATATTTCAACACTTTACATCTTACGATTTAACAGAACCTCTTCCGCGGCTACCGCAAATCACCATAGTGTAGTTGCTTTCACGTATCTAAGACAAGTAAACTACATGTAAATTTCATGGATCGAATGGGCGTTAAAAAAAGTCACTTTACCAAAAATTTTAATGCGTCTTTTACTCGTCCGACATTGACATGTGTTACAAGTTTTATATTAAATAGCATCATTTGACCCAGTATTTTCTTTGTCTCTTCTACAAGTGCATTTGACGTTGCTTCCAACTAATGTTTACAAGCTTAGTTTATCAAAGTGATGATTAGACATAATGAGTGGTACAAACCTCTCCTTTCTGATCCAAGCCAGTTTCTTTAACAGCTTCTGGATTATCTTCACGATTAATCACGGTGGAAACATGAAGCTCGTCACCGTCACGCATCATTGTACCCATCGTCCATTCCAAAGCGTATAAACTTTCTTTACTAAAATCACATGCCACCAAGTATAATTTAGGCTTGCGTTTAGTCTGAAACGCTCTGGGTAGTATGCCGGATTTTCCCGCGCCATAATATTGAACAACAACACGGCGATCAACATCTTCAATAACAGCAGGATTAGAAGAAAAGACCAATAAATTTCTGTGCACAGTCTCGTTTTGTTTATGTATGGTGTCTGATCGGGAGAGCGGTGCTGCAGCAATTTCTTCATATGGTATATGTCGATTGCTTTCTGTTGTACGTAATAGCTCTGGATCCTCTACACCCAGCAGGTTGTCCTCTGTTTTTGCATTTGAAACTGTACTTTCATATTCTATTTCCTCGTTGCTTTGCTTGTTCAATAATGAGGTCATTTCACGAGATAAATAGGCCATCATGTCCATACCACCCATATCTTGTTGGTATTCTTCTTTGGCTTCTTCTTGATTGACTTTCATGATTGTTTTTAATTTATTTTGACCTGTGGCCAAGTCGTCGTCATCATCATCATCATCGCTATCCGTCGATAAGCTTTCGGTTGAACTGACAACTTGCTGTTCATGGTTGGTTTCTTTTTCTTCTTCTTCTTCTTCTTCTTCTTCTTCATCATCATGGTTGATCTCTTCAAGCTCCTTTGATAACCAAGCACGTCTAATAGGTTCTTCGGTCGTTAGTGGTATACTAGCCGGTTCTGATGGCATGGATAGATTATTGCCTTCCTTATTACCACTCATTTCAAGTTTCGAAGAATAAGACAGCAAGAGAGAAAGAAAGTGGAACTTGAAGGAAAATATATACCAAGGACTGAAACATTCAAGAAATTTATGACATACCCATGTCCTTGGCCAATTGGATGAAACACTGATATATAGAATAAATCTCCTCTTGATGTCCTTACACGATCTGTCTTTTTTTAATAACGATGGCACATTATAAAACATGCATACATATATATAGGCACACGTCAAGATGGCAACAGAAGGATCAACATCATATTCCATCATTACCAATATTGGTCATAAAATGTTATAGTGAGGTTTTATACTGAAGTTAATCTTTTTTATAAAGTACACTGTCCTTCCAAGTCATTCATCAAATGAAGAAATAAAAATAAAAAATAAAAAATAAAAAATTCCTCCACAGTATATCTTGATTATTAATGCCACTATATTTTAGCTTAAGAGCTCCCTTTCCTTGACAACCGTTCTGCTGGAATTAGAATCATAAAGTTAAAGGTACCAAGGATTCCTCAATTTCTCCAGTTACAAGATGGCCGGCCAATTGAGCAAAGCTTGCATTATTTGAAAAAAAAATATATATATTCTTGCTATATTTGTTTAAGATTAATAAAAGGCTGGCAAGAATACTGTTAGAGTTAATCACGAGGGACATCCAAAAAAGATAAAAATAGAAGCGGAAGTTATTTTGTTTTTGTTTTTATTTGTATTTTTATTCACCTGGCTTTATTTCTTTTCCTCTCTCTTTTATTATAAGAATAAAAATGAACCAACCAAAAAGCATATTAAAACACAGAGCACATGACGCTTCATCAGCGTCTCCTCCCGTCCTTACAGACACAGCTTCTTCTTGGTTCTCGAAAATCCAATCGAAATTCACCAACCAAGTTAATAAAGAGGATGAAACAGGTAGAAATACGGGTTTTCAGCTATCCAGGAACAGTTTAAAACGGGTCTCATTCTCTGTTAATCACTTGACAACAGAACATGCCTTTTGCTGCGATGAATCCCCGAGAGATGAGACGATTCAAAGACAAAAACAAGAGCCACGCATAACACTTACTGACTTACCCGAGTACTATGAACATGCTTGTATTCAGCAAGAACAGGGTGTTATTGAGCGGTTTAGAAGCTCCCTAAGAGCAAGTCGGTAAATGCACATACATACACTATATTCCGGTATATCCAACTAATCACCATTATATTAGTTCATCACAACTTCAAACAATAGATTTGTCCAACCAAGAGATTGATTCTCGAGCAAGTGGACCAATATCAGACGTTTTAATGCTAAGCTTTGGGTTGAGTCGACTACATCTAGTAAACTGCAGATTGAACGATGAGGTAATTTATTTCATGCAGCTTATCACATGTTCTGTTAAACTAAAACGCATAAAGGCTATTAGACTAATACTCTGTAGTTTGCTCACAAGCAACACAGTATCATACCTAAGTCTTGCTGATAACGCTTTCGACATCAAGGGTTATAAATACATTGCCACTTTTATAAAAGAGGCAAGTTATCTTTAGGGAGTAAATAACAATAACAATGCATTTTTCTCACCCTTTCATTTTAGTCGACTATTATAAAGTCGCTTGACTTGTCACGCTGTAAAATCGAAAATACCAGCATGCAGTACTTGAGCCAAGGAGTCAAACAGGCCAGTTCATTGGAGATACTGATAATGAACGATTGCATTATTCGACATCCCGATACTTTGGTTATACTATCACAAGGCATCCATCTGTCCTCTTCACTCATTAGATTGTCTTTAAGAAACGCCTTGGTTACACGATGTTCTGTGCCCTGGATGGTTGCTATGGTGGATTATCACATCACAAACTATTTGGAAAACCTTGACCTATCTGGAAATAACCTGCAATGGGTCACAGAACCCCTCGCAAATGTATTAAGAGAAAACACTCGCTTGGTCAGTCTAAACTTATCTTCATGCCAGATTACGTACGAAGGCCTAGTATCATTATCCGATGCATTGGTAAGCTGGAAATACAATCATGGTTAAGCCCATGGATTTAATATTGTATCTATAGATGGAGAATAAATGCATAGAAAACTTGGATTTATCATGTAATCCGTTATGTGATGAAAATGATCAAGGGGTAAATATATACATCTATATATTATCTCTCTTTCTTATCATAACTCGGTCAAAAATGTAGATTTTGGCATTGAAAGGTGCACTTTCACGTAATCACAAATTACAGAGCCTAAATCTATCCAACACACGTCTTGATTCCAGTGCAACCATCACATTAGCCGAATCATTGCCTGAAAACACGACATTAACTCGCTTGGATTTATCAAAAAATCCAAATATCCAGGTTGCTGGCATTTTGGCACTTTCTATTTCTATCAAAATGAACCAAACTCTTACTTTTCTCGATATTAATATACCAGTAAGTACTCCATTTATTGGGAACAGGTGATTTTTATTTATTGTATTACTTTAGCCCGGCGACGAGGAATTGGCTAATTTACAGAATGATATTGTTGCCGTCTGTACAACAAACATGCTTCAAAAAGTGGAGGCACAGCAAAAAATCAAAGACATCACAAACCAACAACAACAAATACACGATGATGGTAAAAATAAGGAAAAGGAATGCAAAGCCGAGAATGATAGCAATGCACCAGAAATACTTTCACCTTCTTCATCGTTATCCTCTTCCTCGACATCAACGTCAAATACAATGGAGCACAAAGAAATACAAGTGCCATCAAAGGATGAATTTGTCATTGCGACTGGAAAAATAAACACGATGATAGCCCCGTTAAATTTGGAGCATTCGCCACAAGATAACGCCATCTCGGCTACCACTCCCACTAATGTTATAGAGATATCCATATAAATAAATAAACAAACCAATACATGCGATTAGGAGAGGAGAAGTTATTTAAAAGGAATGAGCTCATCTTCCTCGGAAGAAAAATGTTAAAACAGTGTACTATGAACGTCGTTAGACTTCAGATACAACTGTCCAACTCTAGACGTAATGTCTTGGTACCTTTCCATGATCATTTTGAAAATCAATATCACATAAATGATCTTTTATTAGCATTATCCATCACTGACCAATGCTATCTGTTGCATTTGCTGCTACTCCAAAAAGAGTTGATACAATAGCAATCTGCCCCCCCCCCTGTCTTTTCTTTTTTTATCAATTCATAAAATGCAGATATTATACTTTCAGTACTATTGAGAGCTTATATTAGTCTATAACGTTAGGAAATAAAGCTTCATTGCTTTCTTATTTTCGTTTGCAATGGATACAATTTACAAAGAAAGAAAAGAAAATTGTACAACTTGAAAATTAAAATACCGAGGGTAAAAACTCTTGTCATTCTTTTTTTAAAAAAAAAGTTTAACTCGTACTCTTTAACCAGCTACTTCAGATATCACATTGAAAATAATAGCATTTGTTATTTATTCCCGTATATTTTTATGCAAAGGTACAGACATAGGTATATTAAGTATGTTTCATCTTTATCAGACAAAAACAGAAAATCTGATCGGATCACGTTTTTCATTATTGAAAGCAAGGGGATACAAGTCGCGCTCTAACGGAGCTCTACAAGTGACGTATAATATCATTTAAAATAATGCAATTTCTTGAATAAGGCTATACATAATATCAGAAATCACTTTTGCATATTAATCAAATGAGCTTCGCATTGATCACTATAGATCCTCTTCATTTTGGAAGAATATAGTCAAAAAGAAGTTATGTTATCTAAATATGGTACTTTTCCTCTTACACAAACAAAAGTAAAAAGATCAAAAAGTAATTCATCTACAGATATACCCAAAAATGATTGATCTCCTGTCTTGTTTTAATTGCCTATAAGGAAGAGGACTTTAGGCTATTGTTCCAAATTACTTATTAACAAAGTTTTTGAAACATGAACCTTTAATTTTACTTTAAATGGGATGATTGCTTAGTATCATAAAGATCTATTGTTGATCTACATACATATATTATCTTTGGTCCATGTATGTATACATATTTTGAGTTCTTAATGGCCCCAAATAATATCATGAACAACGATGTTAACCTGTAATGATACTATTATTGTTTCTTTATATTCAGACAATACCATACTCTTTTTATCCTCCCAACAGGAAACACAGAATCAAGGCAATATTCTCTGCGTATCAACATCGGCGTCCGACCTTACTTATTTTTCTAAATCGAAATCAACACACAGGATCAATATCTTATACTATATTTAGCTTTTGTAGAGTCTTGTAAAATATAGAAATGATGTAGCACAAATCTAGAAGAACCCACTTTTTCTACATTGTCTGACAAACAGTCAAGCGTTCTTTTCCAACTTCTAAGCCACTGCTCCGTTTCCGCGCGCAACTTTTAACTGGCTGGTTATGATATAGTTAAACACTATCTGTGATAAAATTAAACATCTAGTTTTTATAAAAACCAATTGTATTAACTATCAATTGGTTGATTCATTTCTTCAACTTATTAAAAAGAAAGAAAGAATATAAGGAAAAAAAATGCTAATTACTTTTAATGCACTCTATATTGCATTCTTCTTATCACCTTGCAAATAGATCAAGCTTTGCTGTTGTATGCAAGTAAGAACTATCTTTAGTCATTATATACCCCAGCTATGTGGGTTATATGGACAGTGCAAAGCTACACACCGTGCAACCTAAAAAAAAACTTAGATTGGTCTGGGAAACAAAAGATCCAATCGCCGTTGAGTAATCTATCAAGATCATCTGATAAATTCCTCTAACAAAAATACAAGCTACATAAAATACAAAAATCTGATAAGCGAAAACACAGCTGCAGGTCGTGGAACCGTTAAACTTTCACCTGTTCGCTTCGGACCATTTTTAGCTGAGGTTATATCAAGATCGAGCTTATAAGTTATTTTTCCTGTTGTTATGTCTTATATTTGATGTATTTATTATTATCATTTTATCGTATTATCTTGAAAGACACTGTCTTGACGAATGGCAATAGCGAGGTAAGCTTTTCTTTCAGGCGTAAATATTTACTTGTAATCAATGTACAAGAAAACGTGAACGGCTTTCGAATTTGGGTTTTTAGGATTTTTTTTTTGTGCAATGTTGAGATGAGTTTATATATAAAAAACATATATATATATAGGTACATGAATCAAAACTTTTTTTTAATTATTATCATTATTTTTCTTAGTACCCTTTCATTTTTTCATACAATTAATCAACAATGGAAGAAAAACTCGAAAAAGAAAAAATTGACGCCGAGAGCATCACTCCAACCACTGAGCAGCCCAGTGAGAATCTTCAACGTGGTGTTAAGGATGTTGAAGCAGTAACCTTGTCCTGGTCAAAGAGAACCTTAGTTGCTGTCTTCATCAAGTATGTAATTTAATTCCGCTTATAATTAACAGTACTAATATTGATTTGTTTTCTTCTCCCAACAGCATTTGGTTACTTTACTTTGTCAATGCTATGCAATCATCCATCCTTTACAACTTACTTCCTTATGTCACCAGTGAATTTTCATCTCATTCACTACTTAATGTCATTTATATTGTTGCAAATGCTATTACTGCAGCAGTTTATATCCCTCTTGCAAAAATTTTGGATACCTGGGGTCGTGCCGAAGGTTTTCTTATCATGACAATTTTTTCCACCCTTGGGTTAATCATGATGGCTGCTTGTAATAACCTTTCTACCTTCTGTGCTGCCTATGTAAGACTTTAAATTACGGAAAACAAAATATTTTTGGACAAAATGTTGACAACCTTAAACTTATTAGGTATTCTACAGTCTTGGTTTTGGAGGTATGACCTTTTGCGTAGATGTCATCACTGCTGATTCATCCACATTGAAAAATCGAGGCTTGGCATATGCTTTCACATCCTCTCCTTATATTATCACCGCCTTTGCTGGTGCCAAAGCATCGGAAGGGTTCTATTACAATATTAGCTGGAGATGGGGTTTTGGTACCTTTGCAATTGTCTTCCCTATTGTCGCTGCTCCTTTGTACTTCATACTAAAGTTCAATCTTCGTAAAGCTAAAAAGGATCATGTCGTGGAAGAAGAAAAGGATGATCGCACAATCCTCCAGAAAATTTGGAATTTCATCATTGAATTTGATAGTAAGTGCATTAACACTCTTTTCTTAACAAATAGAAAAAACGGAGATTAAAAAGTACTTTATTTTACAGTTACTGGTGTTGTTCTCTTCTCTACTGGTCTCACCGTTTTCCTTCTTCCATTCAGTATTGCTGATAGCGCTCCTAATGGTTGGGCATCAGGTTATATCATTGCCATGATTGTTGTCGGCTTTGTAGTTCTTGGCATATTTGTTCTCTACGAAAAATTCCTGGCCCCTGCACCATTATTCAACTACAAGTTAATCGCTGATAGAACTGTTATTGGTGCATGCTTATTGGACGCTACATACCAAGTCTCGTACTATTGTTGGGCCAACTATTTCACATCCTTCTTGCAAGCAGTAAATGATTTATCACTCTCTGAGGCAGGATATGTCGGTAATACATTCGACGTTGTTTCTGGTTTGCTTTTATTGGGTGTCGGCTTTTTGATTCGCAGAATTGGTCGCTTCAAGTGGCTTTTGTATATCGCTGTTCCGCTTTATCTTTTAGCACAAGGTTTGATGATCTATTTCCGTCGTCCTAATCAGACTGTCGGATATCTTGTCATGTGCCAAATTTTTATCTCTATTGGTGGAAGTATCTTTATCATCGTCGAACAAGTTGCAATTTTGGCTGCTGTCGACCATCAACATGTCGCTGCAGCCCTCGCTTTACTTTACGTTGTTGGTACAGTCGGTGGATCGATTGGTGCCACTGTTTCTGGCGCAATTTGGTCAAATACATTCCAGCAGGCTCTTGAAATGTATCTACCCGCTGATGCTATGTCAAACTTGGATGATATTTATGAGGATCTTGACACACAGCTGAGCTATGATGTTGGAAGCCCCACAAGATTAGGAATCCAGGAGGCATATGGCTATGCACAGACAAGAATGCTTGCCGCTGGTGTCGGTATTATGGGCTTATGTATCATCTGGACGTTTATGATCAGAAACATTGACCTTAGAAAGATTACACAAGTCAAGGGTGTCGTATTTTAATAACACAGAACATTTTTCATTTTTTTTATGAATACTACATTTTATCTAATAAACATAATCATATTAATATTTTTACTACAAGCTAGCACAGGTTTATTTACTTATTTACATCTTGTCTTTTAACTTTTGGAAGATATTATTAAAAAAAATTACATTTATCGTACGAACCAAAAAGAGCAAAAAGTCGCCATAAAATTAGAAGAATACTCTTTTCTTTTCATTTGGAAACTCTCAAAATAATACCTGATATGCTTGAGATATTTCATAGAATGAATAAAAGACTCTGGAAAGGTGATACCGAAATGCCTTGGTTAGGTTTTCTAGTCTCAATGAAACAATGCCCCATTTGATTTTTCATGATTACATTCTAGAATATTCGACATATTTTTTATCATTTTTTTGTTTTTGTTTTCAACTTGTTTATAGTTAACAAAGCTATTTAGGACCTGATAAAGTGAGATTAGTTTCATTAGATGATACTGTCAAGTTTCAAAAACGACTTTCAAAAAAAAAAAAGTATAGCAAATATGGACATGGAAGCTTATTCTCACTAAAAGACAAATAAACATTATCAGGTATATATTAAAAAAAAAGCATAGAGTTGTATGTTTAGTAAAAGTACATATATATAGTTATATATTTTAATTGAAAAATAAGGAAAATAAGTTTGGTATATGTATTAAATGGTAGACATGCAAAAAGTAACATTGATCGTTTCTTAGGGTTTATAAACAAAATGAATGTTTTGAACATCAGTAAGATCCTCAAGACCATCGACTAAAGCATTTTCAGTGCGCTTCGAATCAGCACTGCGCCTTTTGTTGCGCTGAACAAGGTCCCAGCGGATGTAGAACAGTAAAAAGAGGCAAACTATATTAGCTCCCAAATAACCACCCATTGCACCAAAATAACGTGGCTTTTGCTTTTCAACTAGCATAAGAGGACCAATAAAGTTACCTATAGTATAAAAAAGTTTCATATCAATCAATATGTACTTATATACATCTTTTTTTAAAAAAAAAAATTATGAATACGTACCAAAGGTATAAAATACAAGGTTGCCACTTGTGTAAAAGATTTTTTTAGTGTAACCAGACACGTTGGCAGTAATTGAAGTTTGCAGAAGAACATAAACCGCAGTGCCGCCCCAACACAAGTAAAATCCAATCAATTTTACACCTCCACCAGGGATAGCAATAAGACAGGCCATACCAATTGAAGAAATGGCTCCGGCGCCCATAGCTGGGTAGATTATACCTCCTGTCTTTTTACTCCAGAATACAAAGGTGCCTATAATTATAATAGTACTTACACCCGCAGGGATACCTAAAAGAATAGCTTCAAAAGTACTAAAGCCTAATTGCTTAATGATGATTGTACTGAAAGTAGTCAAGGCACCATTTTGGAGGTTAATCAAAAGTGAGATAAAGCAGTAGCAATAGAAGCGAGTTTCACGAAGTGACTCATAGATCTGAGACATGTTGAGCTTGTAAGTTGAAACAACAGCATTATCACGAATTCGTTCCTCCACAATTTCCCTCTCTTCATCACTTAAGCGGAACCAGCGCGAGTATGGATGATCCGGTAAAAAGAAGAAAAATATTACACCTGCTATCGCAGTCAAACAGCCAAATATGATCATTGACCATTTCCAAGC
This sequence comes from Backusella tarrabulga, assembly GCA_024139415.1. NCBI lineage: Eukaryota > Fungi > Mucoromycota > Mucoromycetes > Mucorales > Backusellaceae > Backusella > Backusella tarrabulga. The sequence continues at coordinate 31,825 of VCJJ01001284.1, forward strand.
AGTAATTCCATTTACTGTTGGGATGTGACTAGTTCCATAACCGATAAAGCCTCCGACAATGCCTGCCACTGAATTTGACATGAACATAATACCAAACCAAACGACCTGCTCCGAGCGACGATACATTGTTGCAATCAATAAAAATACGGAAGGATAGGTAACAGCTTCAAAAAAACCCAGTAAAAACCGAAGACCTGCAAGATCAGCAAAATTTTTTGCTACAGCCATGCATGCTAAAGCTGTACCCCAAATGACCATAACAAAGCCAAGGTATTTAGATATAGGAAGCTTTTGCATAAGTACATTATTGATTGGTTGCATGACAAGATAACCAAGGTAGAAGATGGAAGCAATCCAACTGAACTGGTCCTGTGTGATATGAGTATCTTCCAAAAGCGTCAATCCTGCTGCTGTATTGATGGTTGTTTTATCAACAAACTATATATATATATGGATAATATTAATATAAAATAAATAAATACATAATTCTAAAGTTATACACATACCTGGAGAAACAAAACTACACAAACGAATGGGATAAAGGCTTTATCAATCTTTTTAACCAGTTTTTTTTCTTCTGGTGATTTAACAAATTCTCCTGATATCTGTGATGATACATTTTCTTCTGTTTCCACCTCTATCTTCTTTTCAATATCGTCACTCATGATTTTATATATATTTTTTGAAAGGGTGATTAAAAAAATACTGCAAAAGAAATTAGATTTGTATTTATATTAAACTGCAAGGTAGTACTAAATCACCGATTTAATGTCTAATATCTTATCTCTCTTTTTTTTTTTAGTATATCATCATTTGTACAAATCTTAGAATTTCTCACAGTAACAAATAAAAAAGATTTGTATTTTCTAGATTAAGCTTGCAACATCTATATCCTTTAAACCCAAGGGTATTGAAATATTCTGCATAATAATTCAAAAAATATATGTTGTATTCATACAAAATAAACGAGTAGCTGGATTTACTGTTTATTTCATAGATGATCTACCATCAAGTTGTATATATATTAATGCGAAACTTGTTCCAATAGAACAACGTTAATTTGAGTTTTAAATCTTAATTCTTTAAAAAAAAAAAAAAAAAAAAAT
>VCJJ01001285.1:0-10936 GCA_024139415.1 Backusella tarrabulga
AACAGCCAATCATTTTGTGACTTGTCTCAATATGGTAAAGAATTCGGAAACACGAGGGAAACACATCATAAAGTTGCTATATTTTTCCATTTCTTTCTTTTCCTTTTCCTTTTCTCTTTTCATTTTTTGTATAAAAGAGTGTGAGAGAGAGATGAGTAGTCCTCTCGTAGCTATTATCGGTAACGTCCTTCATTACATTATGGTGAAGGTGATGAAACTAAATATGTTGTTACTTAGAGGGCGCATGTAGCCCAGCGCGTTTTGAACCTGAACTAAGTCTCAATCTCGAGATTTGTGAAATGATAAACAAGAAACAAGGAACAGCGTAAACTATCACGACTTGTTTTTGTCATGATGAATATGATTTAACTTTTGTTTTTTTTTGTTTTTTTTTAATCAGACCCAGAGAAGCTGCTATTGCTATTGTTAAAATTATCAACAGTAAAAATGTAAACCAAGGCATGCTGGCTCTGACTGTAAGTAAAATGACAATAAAATATGTAATAAAAGCTAATAATAATGTTTTATCAGTTGTTGGATAATTGTGTAAAGAATTGCGGATATCCTTTTCACCTCCAGATCGCTACTAAAGAGTTTTTGAATGCTTTAGTTCGTAAATTTCCTGAACGTCCAGCGGTAAAGAGAATAAAAAGAACAAGACGGTAATAAAAAGATGCTAACGACGTGGTAATATAGCCCTTTCCTAGTCCTGTTATTCAGCGTATTCTTTACTTGATCAAAGAATGGAAGGTGGCGCTGACTGAGATGTCGAAGCACAAGGATGACCTTGTTCACATTAAGGACATGTATAGGTTGTTAAGATTTAAAGGTAAGAGCAGCGATAACAATGTGAGGTGGTTAATACATATTAATGTGCACCGCTTCCTAGGCTACAGATTCCCCGAATTAAGGGATTCATCTGTTGCTGCGTTGGCACCATCTGACGTAAGTACGAGGGCGCCTATTATCTTTGTGATACCTTAACATATTTATTTGTAATGTAGAGTTTAAAATCAGCTCATGAACTGGAGGAGGAGGACCGCGTTGCTCAGTCTGCAGTGAGTACTTATTACTTACAAATTATGAAATAACTCACCTCGTCATCATTAGAAACTACAAGAGCTTATTCGTCGTGGAAGACCTCAGGATTTGGTGGAAGCTAATCGCCTGATGAAAATTATGTCTGGATTTGTAAAGTAACAAAAGAGTGGAATGTCTGAGGGAATGCAAGTGATAATAACAGTGATAATGTATAGGACACGAGACAAACACCAGATTATAGTCAAAAGTTTGAGGATGAGCTTTCAAAGGTTCAGGATAAATCCATCTTGCTCTATGAAATGTTGGAGAATGCCAAACCTGGAGATAGAATAGAGCGAAATGATACCATTATGGTAAGAAGGAAGCAAGCCATCTTTCACTTGGTCATTATTATTATTAATCAATACACTTCTACTTAGGATTTGAGAAATGCTTGTACTAGTGCTCAACCAAAGATCCAAAAGATGATTACTGAAGAGGAGGATAATGACAAGATTGGTAAATGAAAGGAATTCACCTCGTGATTGAAAACTAATATGGTACATCTAGAGAATCTACTCATATTAAATGACATGATCAACAATGCGATTGCAAAGTATAACGATGTTAAAAAGGGACTTTTCGATACACATTATGATATTAGCGGTAAACCACCTACCGAAGATGCCAGTTCCGATCAAGCGCCTCAACAAGGTATTAGTTTAATCGACTTGGATGATATCGCCCCCTCCTCTACTGCCAGTACGCCTTCTATTCAAAGTAGAAAAAATGCCATGGACGAGTTGAGTGATATCTTTGGCTCTAGTGCCAATATCTCTACACCTCCTCCTCCACAATCACAACCACAGCAGCAGCCAGCGAGATCAACTCCTGATATTTTTGATCTTTTGGGTCAACCTTCTCCTAGTAACAATAATACGTCATCTCCTAGTTTATCCAACCAGGCAATACCATCATATAATAGTAGATCACCCAGTATCTCCAGCTCGATTCCTTCCTATTCTCCAAGCATGTCTCATCCATCTGCCACCATCCAACATAACAACGGCTCCTCCAATGGTTCTTACCAAGGTTCGCCTGTGTTGAGTAACGCCAATGAAAAGACAAGTAAAGTACTAGATAACGATACAGATATGTATTTATAGGACTAACATGTTTTGTATAGTCAACTTGGTCAATAAAAACGGTTTACATATTGTATTGCATGTAAACCAAGTAGATACCATGAACCAAATCAAGGCTTGCTTCTCAAATCAATCGACTGCACCCATGGAGAAGTTGATGCTTCAGTTGGCTGCACCCAAGTCGATGCAATTGAAAATGGAACCCCAATCAGCACAAATGATTCCACCCAAGAGCGAAAATGCAGTGACCCAGAATATCTTACTGAGAAATCCAAGCAAGGTAAAAACTAAATGGGGCTTTTTTTAGGGCCTTTACCTGATCCACGATTGTTTTTTTTAGGAACCGTTGCGTTTGAGATATAAGGTTTCATATTATCAATTTGGTGTAGAGATGGAATTGACTGGTGATTATCGTGCTTAAGATGGTTTTGGTTTTTTGATAGTAAATGCTATTACTATATTATTAATATTATTATTAAAGAAAATGTGATGTACAATATATATTTATTGTTCTATAATTGAATTGCATAAATCAGTTCAAGTTTGGGCGGTGTTGAAAAATAAATAAATAAATAAATAAAACACATGTAACTACTCTTTCACATTTTATTTCACTATGGCTAAATGAGAGGAGATAATAAATACATAACTTTGAGATAGAAGATGTCATCACTAAAAGAAAGAGGGGAAAGAAGGAGAAAGAGAGAGAGAGAGAGTCAAGTGTTTGCATGATAAAAGGGCATTGAATAATAAGTTACATTTTATTATTAGTATTATCGATAACCATTAATTATTTCTGGGAGCAGCACGACGGAAGGATGAAGGCATACCGTTTGGAGCACCCTCTACACGACTTTTCTGTCTATCATCATCATTTTCGGTGCGTTTTTCTTCCTGCTGATTCTGATTATATCATATAATGAGCAAGGGATACTTTTCTTTATACACACACACACACACACACACACACGTATACCATCCTCATTAACTCACACTTACGTTTTTATAAACAGTCCAATCAAAGATATAGTCGTAGGTAAATCCCTCCCTTATAAACAAATCTCTAAAGAGTTTACGCAGATAGGAATAATCTGGCTTATCATCGAATCTGAGTGAACGAGTGTAATTGAGATAGATGGCAAATTCACTGGGAAACGAACGGCAGAGTAACTCGGTGGGCGTTGTCATCTTCTTTTCCATGATGCGATCATACTTTTGCTTTTTTGTGGTGGCCTTTAAGCCCTGCCATGGTAACGAACCGCGGCAGAAATACATCAAGACATACCCTAATGATTCTAGATCATCACGTCTCGATTGCTCTATACAAGACATAAGTATATGTGTATATAGATTAGATAGCGACGCTTACCGACTCCCAAGTGTGTATTGATACTGGCATATCGTGCCGTTCCTGTTAAATTCTTATTCTCTCTGTATGGAATATGCAGATGCGTTCGTGAGTCTCGATACTTTTTAGCGAGACCGAAATCGATGATATTTACTTGGTTTCCTCGCTTTCCAATGCCCATCAAGAAGTTGTCGGGTTTAATATCACGATGAATAAAGTTTTTGGAATGAACATATTCGATACGAGAGAGCTTTTCTTTATAGTTAGCACAAATACTCTCCCTTCTTTATCTTTCTTACCATTTGATCTGCTAGTAAAAGGACTGTCTTTAAAGAGAATTTGCGATTACAAAAATTAAATAAATCCTCCAGTGAAGCTATTACATGATATAAAATTTAAACAAAACAAATTATGACACAAATGAGGAGAAGAAGAAGAAGAAAAGAAAACTTACGACCCAAAAGGTCTATCACCATTGCATTATAGTCACACTCGGCCCCAAACCACCTTACAAAGGGCACACCCACTCCTCCCGATAACGCCTTGTATACTTTGGCTTCATATTCTAATTGGGGATGCTTGGCTTTTACAGATTCTAACTTGATGGCAACCTCCTCGTCATTCATCATATTGGTACCTAGTTTTTGTATTGATTTATTAGAGATTATGGAAAGGGGGCTTTCTATATGTTTGTATGTTTTATAATTACCGACGTAGATGTCGCCAAAGGAACCTGAACCTATCTTTCTGCCAATTCTATACTTGTTTCCCACTCTTAAATCCATAGTTGATGGTCCCATTAATCAGATGGGAGTATTTTAGTTTGAATTAGGAAACAAATAAAAACAATAAAAAGGAAAAAGGGAAATGAGAAGAGAGTGTGTGTGTGTGTGTCTTTGAAGATGAAAAAGTCAGCCAAAACGGAGTTTGAAGTATATCAATTTCATTCATTCTCATCACATCCATATCACTCAAGTATAGTTTTTGTACAGTTGACATTTGACAGGTTATTTCCTAGAGAGTAAAGTATTCAGAAAAAAGAATGATAAAAGCAAGCTACTTTCTTGTATAGTTGAGCCATTTCCCTAATATGACCAATTATTCAAGTAGATCCGCCTTTCTTTCTCTCTTGTATCCTTCTTGGTTGTCATACTAACCATTAAAATAAGAAGAGGAAGAGAAGAAAAAGTACATTCAACTATATGTCGGTACTTTTTTTTCATTTTATTTGAAGGATAAGCTCGGTTTGGTAATAAGCGATTCTCTCGTTTATATCTCTGTCCGGAAACAAGGGCCCAGTTTCATGACGACATTGTATAACTTTATGATTGTCACATGAACGTAAACTCTATAATTTGTTAGGAAATCTCTTTTGATTTTCAAGATCAGGAAACATCAATGTGTTCCTGAAATCATCTTATATATCAATTATTAAATACACAAATAAATACACCTTTGATATGTATTTATATTCACTTCAATTCTATCAAATCACAATTACAAAGTACAAAAAAAGAAAATGGTAAGTATTAATGCTTATTTCATATATAAAAATAGGAATTCACAATTATTTAATAATAATGATATTAATGAAAAAGAGTCACAGTGTGTGATTGATAAATCACAGTTCAACATGTATTTCAAAATGGTAATGTGACCAATCAATACATATTTCATTTATGAATAAAGAAAATGCTCATAAAATAAGGTAATTAATATGTAGAGTACCTTTTCTCATGACAAGGTATATCACCTGCTGTAGATTTCTGCATTCCCCTTTCATGAGCTCTCTTTACTTTAAGTAGTATACCTATGGCATTGCTCTTTATTATTTTTACGCCTATATACTAGTGCTCACTTAAATAGCACATGATTCATATGTGTGTTGGTGTGACACATTTTGCACAAAAATGTTTAACAGTAATGCTCGTCTTTGGCTCTTTCTTCTCCGTCTTTTGCAATCATATAAATTATAGAGTTTAAATGTTTAAAGTACACCACTCGGTTTTTTCTGCGTTTATCGTTTTAGAAATGTGCACTAGAGCAAAATAAAGAAATGCATATATTCTGTATGTCATAATTAGTACCTATTTTTTGGATACATATTCTTTCGTTTATGTAGATATCCATATAAATGTACACTTTCGCACTAAGAAAGTATTGTCTCCGTAGTAAAAAAAACAAAAAAAAATTCTGAATATTAAATACTCCTTCGAATAGTATCACATACAGCCTTTCTCGCTCTTTATTTCTTTATATCACATACATTACCCAATTGAAAGGGAGTATAAAATTTATCTAATAAATTTATAGAATAAGCATATTTTAATGACATTGATTGTAAGAATGATATTGGAACAATAAATAATAGTAGTTGTTGTAGTTTATTAAAATGAAAGTGTAATTGATAACCAATTGCCAAGAACCACCTATAATACCTGAATTTATTATTGTTAGTGTTGTATATCTTATTTATATAGATAATCATAACCTTAAAATAAATAAATAAAAAATACAAGTCTAATAGAAGACTGATAGAATAGTTGCTTTACCAGAACAAAACTAAATGTCTAATAAAGTTGATTAAAATCCACACGTGAAAAAAAAAGAATTAAATGAAAATAAAGCACTCTCCTAAACGTAGCGCCACCTCTCATTATGTATCCAATTCACATACTAACTAGCAAATACTAATTATACGTATATATGAGTATATAATAGCTATATTGATCAAATGCAATCAAATTCTTAGTAGTAACAATAAAAACAGTTCAGATAAATAAATAAAGGATGCACCTGTATATGCAAATCAAAAATAAAAACAAACAAACAAAACAATCGTTGATCATTGCAAAAAGATGCCCCCTTTTTACACTCCCTACCATGAGGCTAGATTTTTGTTTAAAGAAAACTAGGTGTGCATGGTATATTGGTTATCGAAATATAGAAAATATGGATATTCTTTATAGTAAATTAATTTAGTAGAGCTATAAGTAATTTCTTATAATATCAAATAATATCAATAAGTAAAATGGAGAAATTTAATAAAGTAATTTAAGCCATTGTACTACTATTGCTATACCTCTCCTATTGCAGTAAACTATATATAAAGGCAAATAGGAAGTTTTGTCAAAGATCGACTCGTTACTTATTCTTAAACCCATAATTACAACATCTTATCACACTATTGCACAATGAAATCAAGTTTTATTATTACCATTATTGCTCTCGTATGCGTATCTGTGATGCATGCCTCTCCTGTTCCGCCAAAGGGTGAATCGCTCGCAAAACGCCAGGAGCTAGACGAAAACGAGCAATATGCAGAAGGAGACTACTACTCCGGTTATCCAACTTTTTCTGCATCTGACGATGAGGATGATGATACCGAGGACGCTGATGATGAAGACGAATAATTGTATTTTTATATATATTTATTGTTGCTATTTTTATCATTTTGTATCAAAAGAATTTAATGCTACAAACTTTTTCAAATAATAAAGAGTTTGATATTATATTTTTCGCTTAAAAAAAGCATAGCTCTTAGATCTGTAAAAGAGATGCACATTTTTGTTTGTTGTGTTTTATTTTGTCTGTGAGTTGTGTGTTTATTTTTATGTGGTTGACTTACAAAATAAGAAGGATTTTCGAGAAATGATTGGCAATCAACATATGTCAATATCTAGTACCTCGAAAGTGTAACCTTAGTGGAAAGCCGACTTTTTACCATCGGTTACCAGCGCCAACTGGCCTGGTTAGATTAGATAACCAGACGGAAATAACACAAACACATTTTAGTGCTATGGCATTAGGGCAAATTCTGGACAAAGTCAACAAAGCCGGCTATATGAGCACACACTATGCGTTAATGTCGCCATCAAAGAGAGAATGTGTGGATAAAGTAGTGGAGAGAGAGAGAGAGAGAGAGTACAAGTAGAATCAAGAGCCACCATCCATAACCATGAGAAAAAAGTCGAGTCTTTTGAACCAAGAACTGCCAAATGAGTGCGAGATAAATTACGAGTAGATATTTTCTGAAATAAAGAGCAGGAGAAAAGAGTGTCATGCATATGTAGATGTACCAGAACAGAAGCAGACACAAAGAAACCATAACCTTGAGAAACTCTCTCTATTAACACTACTTCAACTATATTTGCTATTTTAATAATAAAAACGGTAACTTATCAAAGGTATAGAAATAATATATACATGTATACATTCCCAAATAAACCCTTGTCCACGTAATCCTGATAAATTGAAGAGTGATTTCAGCGAAAATGGTCAGATACTGTTGCTATAATGGAGCCAAAGACCTTGATTTTTGCCAGATAGGAGCCGAGAACCAAGTGGCAGGTAGTAAGAACCAATTAGTGAGTGACATGATCCAGAGTATGAGCAGTGTAGAATTAGAAGAATAATCTTCATTATAAGAATAGGTTTATTTGAATAAAGAACCCTCAGGGGATGCAGCAACAGGTATTTTTATCTTACCACTCCACCTTGGGTAAAGAAGCGCCTTTTAGTATAGGCGCTTTGGACCATCAAAGTCATATAGTTAGCCTTTGAACAAATATAGTATCTTCAGAAACATGAACACCAGATATTTTTATTGTAGTTTAAGTCAAGACTACAGTGAAAATCAGAGAAGTGGCCTTTTTTCTTTGTGAGATATTTATGATTGAAAATGGTATTATAATAGGAAGAAAAGAAGAGAAGTTCTAAAAAAATTTTATATACACATTTATTTTGGTTCTGGAACAATTATTAGAGCATGAGTAGAATCTAATGGATCGAAGAGACTAGTCTCAAACTAGATTATCCCGGGCAAAAAAACTGACAGAATAAACTTTTTTTTTGTTGTCAATCTCATGAGAACTTCCTTTAGAAAAAAAATCAAATATAACTTGAATATAAATATATTTCAACATTACTAGAGCCTAAAATAATTATTATGATCACTCTAAAAATGAGATATACCTTTTACAACATCAAAGAAAAATGATATTAATACATTTTAAACCTCGAAAACTTGTTAAACCAAAAGTTTATTTACACTTTCATTCAGCAACATTGAAGATCATGTGATTTTTACAAGTATCCAAGTTTCTTTTGGGATATATGTCATTTTCGTGGACAAAGCATATATTCATCTCTTCAAATCGGAAATACAAAAAGTAACACTTACTTTAAATTTGGTAAAAAATATATGACATTTATCACAGCTTATAGCAGCCATGCAGAAAGGATTTAATCTAGGTAGTCAAAGCTACATTTCTTCATTACAAAGACTTTTTTTTTGCGTATTAATGTCGTACACGTCGTTGCAGCCAATGATATTTATTTCTTGCGTCAAAAAACAATGAAATGAGTACAAAAACCTTCAAAATCAAAACAATTTTTTTTCTTTTTTTTTCTTTCTTCTTCATTCCCTCCTGTTTTCTTTTGTAAGTAAATAAAGACATTTATAAATCTATTTCTTTTCTTTTATTACAGTCACAAGCACTATATCCATGAGCCACGTACTTAAATGTCACTTGTAAGAAATATTATAAATGTGTCTCTTTAACACTGGTATTAACTTGTTTTTCGTAGCTTTCCTCTCAATGCATCGCCTCAATAAGGTAATTTCATTTTATTCATTCCATTATCTTTTTAGCTTATACTGTTATTACCATAGGTGCTGATGGTATATATTGCTTGATTCAAACTGTTTCTGCTCTGTCTACCCTTCTTTACGCCCTTATTGTTGTACATCACTCTTACCAGATTACCTCTCCTGATATCAAGGCATCTACCCTCTACAGTTGCTACTGGTCTTCGAAGGTTTGTATCCATCGCGTATAATTCAATTGCAAATAACAAGCCTATCCATCTTTCCTCACAAACAAAAGTGGGCTCCCAAATAACCCCCGCTACATTTTTCAATAAATAAAAACCATTTTGAACTGAAAATCTTTTCTGGCTAAAGCATGGCATTTTGCACTACTTAAAGCAGAGCGCAAACTCAAGCATCCTGCCATTCCCAATTTGAAAGGTATACACTAGATTTCTGAATATTCCAAAGTTCAAAAAACACACTATCCCAAAACAGAAACCCCTCCATCGGTAGCGTAATGCCAAATAAATCAAAACTTATTATGATTTTCACTACTTAAAAAACATTAGAAAACAGTAATAATCATTTGTAAGAAAGATACAGAGTTCAACTGTATGTGGTATCATATTCCAAATGAAATATAAATCAAACCGAATAGATAAATATGTATGGATCATTAGACTCTTTCTTTTTTATTTTTATAGTGTCAGAGACAAAATGAATATTAATTTATATCCTAGCTCTCCCTATTATATCATTTTGATATCTATTTTGCTCCAAATTGCGTAAGTACATAAATTTTACGAAGTACAAAAAAGGCAGGGATAAGTAATTAGGAGTGAATAGAGAGAGAGAATCATATAAAACCATATATGATAAAGATGACATTATCCATATGTAATCTATTTTCCGTGTCAGTGCTAATTTGGTTTTTTAATCATCTTGTTACTATTCAATTATACTATTATTCTATTAAGATCCATTCTTCTGGATATGATTCATAAATAATTAAGGTATTCCATAATGACTATTAATCACACAAAAATATGACCATAAAAATGTAATATATGATTCATTTTTTTCTACTTTGTAGAAAAAGGAGCTTTAATGAAATTTCCTTTATTTGGATAACCAGATAATATTAGGGGAGTTGCACTTAAGAATCGATACGCTTATTTTTTTAAAAATGAATATCAACAATACTTGATAGTATCAATTAACAATAAAATGTAATAATTACAGCATTGTTACAGTGTTAATAAACAAAATATTCAAAATATGAGCTCTTTAAAGAAACTCATGTTAATTAATGTCCTCTTTTGTTCGTAATCAGACTAGAACCACCATGTAATTGATATCAACAAAAAGTATATATATATAAGCATATGATGATACCATAATAGTGGTCATTCTGACTTTTTTTCCTCTATTTTTTTTTCTTAAATGCGTCTTTTATTATCACTTACCATTATTGGGATTGCCCTCGCTTCAACACCAGTGGCTGCATCGTCTCTATCATCATCATCAGTAGGATCAGTTGATCAGAAAAGTATGCGCTTGAGCAGAAGAAAGCTCTACTCATCATTATCCAAAAGAGGCAGCGGCCACGGTAAAAAGAAGAAGAAGAAGCATGGAAAAGAGGAAGATGGAAAGAAGAAAGAAGGTGGTGGGTCGCTTATTCCTGTTGACACATTAAAGCTACCACCAACTCTTTTACCAAGCCTTCCTACTCTCCCAACTTTACCGCCACTCCAACTCCCTGCTTTATTTGGTGGAGGGGCGTCATCTTAAATCCTTACAGAGAATTCTTTTTTCCTTTTTATTTTTTCT
>VCJJ01001285.1:10965-33342 GCA_024139415.1 Backusella tarrabulga
AAAAGTGATAACATTGTACGTTGCTTTTTTGTTTTCTATATTTATTATTTTTATTACTACATGTATCTTCTTTTCATCCTTTAACTCTTACTTATATTCCAATTTCTTTATTTATTTTCATTGAATAAACAAAAAAAAATAATTTAAGTGCAAATGTTGTCAATTATTTCACTCTTTGCAGTAAAAAGAAAAGGTAGATATTTTTAGACTCCCCGACCCGCTTGGCTACGACTATTTTAGAAATTGAAGTCTCTTAAAAAGGGAGATGGGAGGTTAAATAGTCTCCTTGCTCTTTTCTGGTTAACAAAAAAAACATGCCCCTTTATTTTCACTTGACGAAAAAGAAATCTTCCTATTGATCTTCCTTGCATCAAATCAAGTGCCGTAATGGTGATTTAAAACGGTAAAATAATAAAAAAGGACAACTGCGTAATAAGTTTCTTTTCAATAGTGAGATCAGTTTATAAATACCCTTTTTTTTTCTTGAAAACAATTCTTTTTTCTTTTTTTTTCTCTTCCTTTCTTCAATCTCTTTTGTTATATTTGCTTTTCATACTGTTTCTAATTGTCGATTATATATTTAAAAGAGACAATAGAACATCTTAGACACAAATGAGATTCTACTTTTTAGCCTTTATTATTGGAGCATCACTTCTCTGTACTCAACAAGTGGATGGAAAGAGAGTGAGAAATATTAAACGATTTAATAAAGACCTTAGACTCAACAAGCGAGTTTATGACACCTCAAATTCAATGGTTAATTTTGGCTATAACGGTGTTCAAAGTCCAGTGTATCAGAATCAAGGACAAGGTGCCACTCCCGCTTCAGGTGGCGGTGCCGCACCAGCCAAAGGTGGCTCTAAACCAACGGGTACTGCTCCTCCAGGAGGGTTACCAACTGCCCTCGCTATACCCGCTATTCCTCCACCTGCTCTTCCACTTCCTGCCGTGCCCCCCCCAGCACTCCCCGGTCTCCCACCCATGCCTAAATCATTCCCAGCCTTACCTGCGATTCCCGGTGCTGACAGTTTTGCCCCCCCAGGACTTCCACCTTTAGGCACAGCTTTAACTGGACCCGGTGGTCTAGCTGGACCCGGTGCTCTTCCTGCTCTTCCTGCTCTTCCTCAAGGAATTACTACTCTTCCTACTCTTCCTGAAGGACTTGCTCTTACTCAACTTCCAGCTCTTCCTCAACTTCCAGCTCTCCCTGGCCTTGGAGGTGGTGATTAAAGAACATACTTTTTTTGATCCGTTCTAGTACTCATACTAGTGCAGAGAAAATTCTCAGAGCATTTAGATAAATCCCCTCTCCTCCTTTACTTTTTTTATATTTATAGTTTTATATTTTTATTTTGCTTGTTTTCATCATTCTATATTCTCATTTCCTTCCATTTTGGTATAATATAAAAAATAAAAAGTCAAGAAACACCTCCTCATCTTGTTCGATATATAATAATAAAAAATTGATTTTCTTTTTTTTATGTAATGCTGAGTGTACTAAGTAGCACAAGTAGTAATGATTAAAACTTTATTTACTTCATTGTTATCAACTTATTTGCTTACTATAATGGAAAAAAAAGAAAATCAAGAAGGAAATTTTATATAAACCCTATTCTAAATAGTCCTTTGTGTGCTTTGCAGTGAAATAGCAGATAAATAAATTGCTTGCATAATCACGTGAAATAAGTCACGGATCATATCCTTTAAGTATCCCTGAATGAGTAAAACATATATACCTTTAATTTATCCTCTGTATCTAAAGGATAGAAACATTATTGAGTGAATTCATTTATCTATTTAAATTGATAAAAAGTAAAGATAATAATAAAAATGGCAGTTGTATTACACGATAAGAAACAAACAAAAAGCAAAAACTGAACTAAAAGGATCGTCATTTTGCTCCTTCTGTGACCCCCTCTCTTGGGAAGCTCCCATGCATAAAACACAACTAAACCATACGTTTATTGGTCAAACAACTTGTAATCGCAGTAATTCTTAGAGCGTATTGTAAATAAATATATACAAAGGGATGCCACATTATCTTGTAATCCTTTACTAAAGTAAGGAAATTACGTGTTTTTTATTAAAACAAAAGGTCCAGGCACTGCTCATGATTAGAGGAAATCAGAAATAATGGATTTATTTTCACTGTAAAATCCTCTTTTTTCTTTTTTTTTTTAGAAAAAAAAAGACCAAGATCAAGATCAAGATCATGGTATACATGAATCGTTTTTTTTTTAAAGAAAAGAAGAGGGATCTACTCATTAACATTTATTATAATTTGGTATATACACTTCCTACTTTCTGGTGTCGTTCTTGTTTTTACTTGTCAGAAATCGCCTGAGCTACCGTTAACCTTACTTTGCAAAATCGATAGCTTATATCATGGGCTGAGTAAGATCTCACAAAAAAAAGGTCAATAGTAGTGGTGATAGTAATGCTGAGAATATTGGAACTGGTGGTGAAAATAGGCCGCACAATAGATCCCAATACCCCTCTCATCAGATAATATTCTCGACCGAACCATTAATTTGTCCAATTATTAATCAAGACTCATCATTAAATACAGGAATACGAATACATGTCTATGTATTCTCCGCCCGTCATTTTATTTTATGTTATACGTTGTATCTATAACAGTATAGACACTCAGAGGTGCTCCTATAAAGCTGTCTTTTTTTCTAAAAAAAACTAATAATATTTTTACCTCTTGCAATGATACTTCCTTTATAATTATGTATACTTCGTTTTATATTATTCCTCTATATTTATATACTTTCTCAAAGTATAGAAGTAGACATGTGGGCGAAGTACCTACCTTGATATTGATTATATCTTGCACACACTGAAATAGTAAACGTTTTAAACCTTTCTTACAGATTGATGCATACTCTAAATAAATCTATAAAGAAGCCAAAATATTTAAAAATAAAGAGCCAAATTCAAATTAATAATTCTGGTGTACTCGTTATATAATCTAAATAGAATATCAAATAATACTAACCAATTTCATGCGCTCTTTCACTGTTATCACTTTTTAATTATATGCTTTAACTTTGTCTACTAGAAATTTGTTCGCATCCCCAGTTTATCCAACAGAACATATTGGTAATACAGGTTTCTATAATAATAGGGTTTCTATAGATGACTCTGCACCATCTTTTAATGGTCCTATCGCATCTCATAACAAATATGGTTCGTCTTTTCTATCTAGGGCTGACAGTCTGGGTGTTCTCTTGGGTAATGAAAGAAGTGATAGTGTTCCTTCTTTAGGAGATGATGATGATGCTATTCGTTTTGATTCTTCATCAGTTGGCCAAAGTGAGGATTCTCCTTCTCCATTAGCTGGGACATTCTCTCAGAATTCTCAAGACGAACAAACTGATATCTCTGATCATTCAGTCAAAGATGCCCAACCCGCACTAGAAATCATTAGAAATCATTAGAAACCATTAGAAATCATTAGTTCTTTTCTAGTGATTTCTAATGATCTCTAGCTTTGATAAAAACAGGTTCAGTATACCATCCACTCCTTTGAACCACTTCTTTGGCCTCATTAATACTACCTATATTTAAATGCTTATAATACAAGCAATATTGACTTATTAATTCGATTGCTTCTTAATCTTAAGCTAATCTTTGATAGAGTCAAAGTATTACATTTATTAATAACATGAAGATTCATAGAGTTGTATAAAGGACATTCAAATTTTCTTTATTTATTGTTATTTCTTGTAGTGAAAATTAACACTAAAAATAAAAATTATATTATGGGATTAACTTTATACAATCAATACATATACTTGATCCTTTTTCCTCATGTACGAAGTTACACTTTTTTATTACTTGCTCATTCCATAATTAATAAACGAAACAACCTTGTCCTTACGTGTTTCTGAACCTAAATCGAACTCAGGCAACAATATAAAATTTATTCTTGGTGGTCAAATTATTACAAGCACAAAAAATGATGTCATTGAAAGTGGTACTAATTCCTGCCCTGTTGAAGTTGTAACAAGCGAAGATAATTCTGCTTTGACAATTGCAGGAAAGTTTCTTTTGTTGAACACTGCACTTAGTTAATAGTATTTTCCTTATTTCATTAAAAGTGACGAGATGCATATTTCGATATTTCAAAAATGAAAGAGCTAATTTACAAGCTGTGCAAATAAACCAAGTCAGCTCTATAATATTTCTACGACAGGACAATTACCAAGACTTGTTCACTATCGATCTAATTAAAGACCAGTGAATCAAACTTGAAAAGGCAGTATATAATCATCTGAATCATGCATAAACAAACGATTCGTATATATTACAATGTAAATATATCTCGACTAAGTGTCACGATATCATATTCCATTCATTTTTAGTGTCAGACGCACTTTTTATATTTATCCCTTTCCCCCTTTTTTTTCTTTTTCTTTTTCTTTTGAATGACTCTTTTTATTTTTCTTTACCTTCATGATTATATAACACTGAGGATTCTAGTGTTGATAAGTTTATTTGATTATAACTCTTTTGTTTATTTTCAGTAACTCTAGTTATTTTTAGAAGAAAAAGAGTTGAGCTAAAATCAATGAAAAAAGAATGAGAGCCCTGATACTAGTATCCAGTGATAAGGGGCTGATTAATCTTTAGGTAAAGCCTTTTTCTATTGTATCCTACTTTGAATTCGAATCTGTACCCACTACCGTGGTCAGTTTGTGTAAATGACTAAATTTAAATATTCACGCAGCCCAGTTCCAAGAACTAAACTCTTTCTCAATCTTAACATACCAATATAAGCATTTGATTTCATTTCGCTTTTTTAAGAACACGCAGCTATTAGTTGTAATAATTGAACGGATTTGGAGCGAGATGTTTTACTTTAGTTGATAAACTGAATGATTTTTAGTGGTTTATTTGAATCAAGATTCATTTTAGATATTCATATTTTTAATCATAAAAAAATATGTACGAATTCATGAGGATAAACTTTACTTTTGACGTATGATTTTTGATGATCTTATTGGCTTATCGTTTTATTAGTAAAAAAATAACTGTATCTTATATTCTTCTATTCAAATAATAATATTGTAGAGCTGCATAAATGAAATATAATAAGCATTTATACGACCGAGCCAACCATTTTTCAAGAAGATGTAAATTTTTATTTAAAAATAAAACATACAAACAATCTTTATACTTATCATATACTCTTATAATTGACACAACGTTGAAGTTTAGTACTATTACTTGCTAAAGAAAAATTTTCTTTTTTTAGTATGCAGTAATGATTTTAAGCGAGGATATACTTCCGATCTAATAGAATGCATGGGGTATTCAGGATAAATACGCGCTTTAATTACTTTCGAAGCTATTTTTTCTTTAAGCGAACACAATGATAATGTAATACTTAAAGAGGAAGAAAGAAAATGAATAAGTTGTAAAATCATAAAAGAATTGAGATTTGACGCCAAATGTCATCCATTGGTATTTAATCACTGCATATACCATTGATATAGTATATCTGAACACGTAAAACTTTACTTACTTACTTTTTTATGTATGTGGAAAGTAATAAATATGTATTGGCTTTTACTACTCAGACAAAAGTTATGTTAAAATAAAACAAGACCATTTACTAAATACTCTAAGTAAAATAGCAGTAATAATAATTGTAATTATAGTAAGTGTATGGCTATTATAGCTTCTTTTTGCTCAGCAGTATTTTACACAAATAGCAATATATTTACGACCATAATAATTAAAAATACAAAAACATAATCATAGCCCCTTTTTGATTCCTTGCATGTTTGTTTATCAAGCGCCAGATACATGCTATGTACTGAAGATGATAGGTTTAAACTTTTCATTTTGGAATGTTGAATACCGAGAGAGAAATAGCGATCACTTTTTTGTATGTTTGACAGAAATTTAATATAACATAAGCATTACCAAATATGGAACGAATGAACCCTTTTCTTTCCTCTCCCTTCATCTCGATAAATATTCCATTCTCGCATTAGACTAGTAGTCGAGAAAAAAAATGTTGGGAGGGGTTAAGTACCAAAGCGTAGTTTATCTTTCAAAAGAAAAACTGACATGGTTCTCAAATTCTCAATGCTTTTTGCCAAGCATATTACATTAATAGTTTACTTATCTACTGTTCGAGTAAATATATATATAGACAGGTGCTTATTTTTATTATATAGTTATGAAACCGCCACAACGGTTTCAATTAAGATTTATATAAGCACATGTAATCAGACATAGATAACCCTGTCAATAGGTACAATTCTTTTACCATTTTTGAAATACCCGTTTAAGATGAATAAAAAATGTACTGCAAATTTCTATCGTAATCCAAGTAAAGTAATATATTATTTGCTCCTTTTTTTTTGCCTCTCAAGACAAAAAAAAAGTGTGTAATAATAAGAATCTCCTAAATTACTTATTCCGTTGAATTTAACCCCTTTCCTTATCCATATTCTTTTTTCAAGTATAAATACGACTGAATCTGTCAAAAAAAAATTAAATCATTATTCTATTTCATTTCATAAAATAATTAACATCTCTCTTAATCAACAATGCGTTTCACTAGTTTAATTGCCGTTTCTTCTCTTGTCATCACTCTTGGTGCATTTCAAGTTGCTGCTGTTCAGGAAGATGCATCCTTGGCCACTTTCGAGAACAATGCTCCCATGATCAACATCGCTCGTAGAGCCGAACCAGGAGCTGAACAAGCTGATGCTAAGCAAGACGGTGCAGAGGCTGCTGATGCACAAAAAGACCAAGTTGCACTTGCAGAAGTGGATGGAAGGGAAAATAATAGAAATGAAGGCAGAGCTGGCGATGGAAACGAAAAGGGAGTCCAAGAAGCTGCTGCCAAAGGAACTGTCGAGTCTGCCGAAGTTGCCAAATCAAAGAAAGCTGGAAAAATGAAGAAGCATGAAAAGGCAGCTGGAAATGGTGGTGCCGCCAAGGCTTCCAAGAAGGGTACTGCAAAAGCCTCCAAAGGACCCAAAGTTACAAAAGCCTTCAAGGGTCAAGGTCGCGTCAGACAGGCTGCAATGAGAGGCGCAATGGATGACGGTGCCGAAAACGTTGACCGGCCTCGCAGATCTGCTAGTGGTCGCAAGAACAATAGGGTTAGACAAGCTGGTGCTCGTACTAATGGTGGTCGTCGCAGAACTGGTAGATCTGGTCGTAATAGTGGTGGTCTTGGTGGTGGTCTTGGTAAAAGTCTCCCTATTATTGGTGGTCTTCTCTGAGAAAGACTACCTTTCATACGATAATTCTATTTTGAAAAACATTTCCAAATTTCATATCATATTTTGTTATTCCATCATTTTATCATATTATACTTCATCTCATCTTTCATTTATTATAAAACTATCATTAAAATAAAAATTTTGTTCTTATTCTATTTTATTTTATTTTATTTTTGAGTGTCTGTGTTGATTTAGGAGAATTATAGGAATGGTAAAAAAAAATCAGGGGAATAATGGTATATTTTGAAATTTAATAAAAATAAGACCAGAAATAGGTCTATACTTCTTTTTATTTCTCTAATTTTTCTTTTAAGCTAATTGTAACATAAATGCTTGGGCTGTGCTTATTCTTTCGATGGACAGTATTTTGAAGGAAAATGATAAAAAATAAAAAAATAAAAAAATAAAAAAAATAATCACGTTTTATTAGTGAATTTTGATTTCCTCACACTTATTACTTCGTAATGGACTTGATTACCAATTAATAAATTATTACCTTCATTGTTATTTTTAAATGAAGTAAATGTATTATATTTATGGAGTTTTTCAAATTGATATGAAGGACATACATTTTATTATCATTATTATTAAATATACAAATGTGCTTATTCTCTTTTGACACTTTTTTCTTCTTTTTCATTTAAAAAAGGTTATATACAAGTCAAATGAATTAGAATCTCTTGTAAAAAATCATGCACTGATTTTGGCTTTGACTACTCGTTGAGAACAGAGAGGACATGATGGGAATCTTTGAGTTAACCACGTATCTAAAATGGAATAACAACAGGTTTAGAAACTAAGAATATCTTCACTTTTATATGAATTACCTATGCAATCTCTATGGAACTCATGACAGCAAGAAAGTTCTCTAATCTTTCCTCCTGCTTCAAATTGATCCAAACAAATAACACATTTAGTTTGATTAAACTTTGATAGCATGGGATCGAATGTTCGTACTGGTAAATCGATGTATTCATTATCATTATTACATGAAAATATACACTTCCAGAATTGATTTATGGGCGATGATGTACTAGACTTTTCTATATACCACATTGAATACTGTACAATGGCTATTTTGTTTTTATATTGAGTAAACCAATTGAATTATAGAACAAGAAAAAAGGGAAAAAAAACTTACTTATTGCTATTGTCAAAGAGAGAAATATTGAGCAAAAAAGTAGCAATAGTGATTGACAGTAGCCCAATTGATGCACGACGCTCTTCATAAACGGAGCAAAAAACAGTGTTTTATTTTCCTGTATTGAGTCTCCAAATTTCAAAAGAACATTTTGATAGTTTGCTGTCATTTTTGTTATGTTATTTACAGATAATTAATTACAATTTCCTATTGTTTTGTATCTTTTGCAGTAGTAAACAAAGAAAATATATTTAGAAGGAGCAAGAAAACAAGATGGTAATAAATAAATAATAATAAAGGAGAAAAAGAAATGCTCATCAAGCTATCTGTTATATGTATTTATATAACAAATAAAATACTACCGGGTTTGGATAATTAGGTCTTCTTTACACCGAAATGTCAGTGATAATGATTCTTAAATATCAATGTTGTCTTATTATTTAGTTCTTAGAATCAAAGATAACGATAATAACTCATTCTATTTAATAAATGCAAAAATAAAGCATTCTACATGCATTTGCTTGCTTAATATTAAATACAATTCTTGTTTTCACTTGTCGTTTGACCTTGGTTGCCAAAATGCTATGCTTTTCAAGCGATTAGCAGTTTACCGAAATTACGGAATAGATAAAATGACGTACATCATTATGGCAACGTATAAATAAACAACATCGATACTGAACAGTAGCCTTTCGATCGGCATGATGCATTCATTGTATACGACATCATCATCATTAATCTGATGAATGTACCACTATAGTTATAATTTAGATATGATGTCTATTTTAACACCGTTATAGAATAAAGTGAAGGAATGGAATAAAGTTTTTTTTTTTTTAATTAATACATAAAGTACGGTTTACAGATCGGGTTTTCCATATTTTACACATTTTGCAGCGCCATGAATGATCCATTCAGAAATGAGTTTGCCAGTTCCAGGTCCATTAAGAATCCCCCACACTGAATGACCAGTGGCTAAATAAAGTGATTTATAATATGGATGAGGTCCAATGATTGGTAAGCCGTTACCATGATCCGGAATGGGTAAGTAACATGCCTGCTTCTTTTCAACACTGGATGATAAATGGTTTGAAACAATACTAGCTTGGTAAATAAGATCATCGATGCAGCCATTGTTAATACCAACATCACCAGATGACGCAGGTAATGGCTCATCATCCCGCGATCCACACAAATAAACAGTGCCATCCTACATATTATCACATCAATACCTTATCCTATTCATTATCTTGTGCATTTTAGTCCTTACAGGTCTAGGATATACCTATTTACTATATTAATATATCACATTCATGTCACTCTATTGCTATCCAACTTACTTCGGGTTCAGATGTCTTTGATTTATCCAAAATTGCTGTAAATAGTGCTTGGTTTGGGATTATGACGTCTGGCTTCGTCACAATAGAATGCACACGTACACCCGACACGGGAATCCGCTCTCCTTTTTTCAATACCAAATTGCCTGTCCAGGCTCCCATACACAATACCACAGCGTCGCCTGTAAAAGCCTCACCTCCTTCCAATTGAATTCCAGTCACGGCATCCTTGTCATAGATGAGTTCTGTCACACCTTTACCTATGCAAACATCAAGTCTCCCCGTCTTTTGAGCTTCCTCCAACAGCGTCTTTGTAAACATTTCAGGTGTCACTTGAGCCGTTGTGTCTTGATCCCCAATCTGTTCATAGCTGCGAATATTCTGGGCGTTCAGCCAATCCATATCAGGGCAGGGCTTTGGCTGTGCTTTTGTATCAAAAATAACTGAGTATGTATCAACAGCACGATATCCATATCGCTCTGCTCCGTTGAGCTGCTGGGCAAGATCTTTGTGGAGCTTGAAGGAATGACGAGCCAAGTTTTTTAAGCCTTTTGTTTGGTCATTCCTGTGCATTGCTTAGTCATGGAAAAGGGGAAGAGGGGATGCTGAGTGCTTGTTTTCTTACCAATCGAGGGCTAGAAAGCCTCCGGCCTTTCCACTCGCTGATGATGCAATTCCAGTCTTCTCAAACAGCGTCACTTTACACTTGGGATCATCGCGTAAAAGGTAATAGGCCGAGCAAACACCCTGAATGCCGCCTCCTACGATGATGACATGCCTCTCTGTCATTATTTAATATATACTTTTTGGAAGAGGAGAAAAGCCAAGGTGTGAAAATAGTTTGTAATCTGGTTGATCACGTGTTCAATCAAGAAGAGAGAGAAAGAGAGAAATAGAAAGAGAACAAAGTACATGATCTGTATTCTCACCGTTCAACAACATCATGTTTAGTGTAAAGATGTACTATCGGAGAATTTATAGCCTTTTGTTCCTTATTATTATTAAAAGTAACAAGGAACAAGCACATGTGGATAAAGAGAGATCAAATATATTATATAATTAAAAAGGAGAAGATGTTTATGTATAAAAACAGATCAATCTTGTTTATATTGATTCACTTTTACTACCATTCTATATGATAACATCACAATTGATAATAATAATAATCATAATATATTATCTTGCTTGATCTTAGAATACCAATCCCTTGCATGTTAATTACACTGTTAATGCAATGGATTCAATAGAACTGATATACTCGCATTGGTTGATTGGGTATCATTATTCTGTGTGTGCGTGCAATACATGAAATATGTGTATTCCAATAAGCAGGATTATGGAATCAATACATACCCTGTTTTCGCATATGACGAGATTGTTTATTTATATAAATGATAGCGGTAAATATGTATGCCATAAAAGGAGAGTGAAAGAGTGATTGTGTTTATTACTTGTTTTATCTATTATAATTATCGTTATTATTATCTGTCAACTATATAATATTGTGTTGGCCCTTTTGGAAATAAGTGCCTTTTGTGCAGTTGTAGTTTTCGCCATTCGTGCTGGTAATTCCATGAATGAATCTAAGGGGCAAAGGACAAGATGAAAAGAAAAAAAGAAAATCTGTCATCAACTAACCAAACCAATTGAATCAACTTGATTCTCCCTCCTTGAAAACACTTGCTATTTTATATATATATATAATGACATTTTTACCCGAACACGACTTCCCTCTCACTCACTCCTTTTTTTAAAGCCGACCAAATAAGGTTGGCAATCCAACCCTTTTATTTTTTTTCGAGTATTTTATCAATTCCCTCATAACTTCCTTTTCTCTTCCTCTTCTTCTTCTCTTCTTCTCCTTCTCCTACTTTTATCAATTATTTGTTTGTTTGTTCTTCAATTTCTTAATAAAGAAAAGACATGTTTTCAAAGTCAAAGAGATTTCCAGAAGGTAGATGCTTTCAGAAAAGTACACAAAAAAAGACGTTTTTTAATAATAATCATAATTCATCCATTATTCCATTTCCCCCTCGTGTTTACTTTGCAGTTGGAAAAGAGTATATTCCTGGTCCAGGTGAATATGAAGTGTTTGTAGACGATATAGTAAAGCACAAACGATATGGTTTTATATCTCAAACTAGTCGATTTCCTGAGAATCTAGGTATGCTTCTACTTTCTACTTTCTTCTTATTCTAATCACCCAATCGTAAATGAAATCAACTAATAAACTCTTTTGATTCATATTCACCATATTAGACGTTTCATATCCAAACGAAATGTTTGATGAGCCCACTTCAACAACAACCAGTCTATCAACCGACACCCGATTATCTTCTACAAGCTCCAATCGCACACTAGACGAGAATAGTCGATCCCGAAAGTCGTCACTAACAAGTGACAATACATTTGAAAAATACCGCTTTGCCATGCAAAGAGAAATCGAGGCATTACAATCAAAAGGACGAAAAATGGAAGCCACGATCCAATCTTTAGAAGACTCCAAAAATGCAGTCAAGACACAACTTTTGGAGAAAGACCAGGAATTAGCAGATATGAGAGCTAAAAATAACGCTTTACAGAAAACAGTAAGTATTTATTATTGTTATTATTTATTGTTGCAAAAAAAATATAATCTCCTTATTAACATTCCATTCCTTAGGTGACTCGACTAGAAAAATCTTATAAAATTAATCACCTAACAAAAAAACTAGAGACGGTGCAAGACAAATTACGTTTGACTCAAAATCAGCATCAATTCCAATTAGCCGAAAGGGATGGAGTCATCCAGGGATTAGAAGAACAGCTAAAAACCACAGCTGATACTGTCGCCGACATTGAAATGGTATCCAACACACGTCAAACCGAAATCAATAACCTAAAAGAACAACTCAAGTCAACAACCGAGAATTGGACAACCTCACAGGACAAGGTCATGTCACAGCAGAACTATATCGCCTCTTTGGAAGCCGAATTAGAGAGCGTGAATAAAACACTGACAAACGCACGACAAGAACACCACCAGATCACATCTGATTATGCCGAGAGACTTAATCAGACAGCGGCTGAGTTGGAAAATCAAAAGTCTACCACCGCCTCGTTAAGAGACGCCCTCGCTTCAAGCAATAAGCAATGCGACCAACTGGAGCGAGAAAAGGTGGAGCAGCAGCAGGAAATTGAACAAGTCATTTCCCAAAAATCGCAACGCGAGCAAATGATTCAGCATTGTACGAGTCTAATCACTTCCCTGCAGCAGCAGTTCAAAACCTATCGTTCGTTTATGAATGGCGTGGTGACAGACCTCCGCACAAAGTGTGAAAACAAGTGTCACACTCATCTTGACGAATTGAACGCGCTCATGTCGGAACTCAACGACGCAAAACGGTTCATCAATAAACAGGCGCAGCAAATGGATCAATTGAAATCCGAGCAATATTGGTTGACAAAGAGAAACGGGCAATTGTGGAAGACGGTACAAGAGATGGATAGTGACTTTCAGGGAAGACAGAAAACCGAGACTATCACCGATCGTCACGTAATAAAAGGTAAATTAGTGTTACATGTACAATGAATGACATTTATTTATAAAACATCTTTTTTTGTATGGATGAAGAGACGGCATTGATTGATTCTGGTATTGGTTTAATTAGTGGTTCTTAATGTACAAAAAGAGAAATATCATTATCCATTTCCCTTTTTTTGATGATGCATAATGCTATGCATATTATACCCACACATGAGCGATATCAACAAATTCCTTTTTTATAAAAAGAAAGAGAGAAACCAAACCTGTACATCTTTATCCGTTTATTATCTATTCTATTTATCTATTATCTACTTTTACTTATTTATTTGAAATAAATGGCATTTATTATTTTTATTATATAAAATAGATAGATATAGATAGATATAGATAGATATAGATAAATATATATACGTGAGATATTAAGACGTTATTGTTTTTTAGCATGCACATGTGCTTGCTTCCGAGTTTGAATTACTAAGGTTGATCTTTTGCACTGGTTTTCATAAAGTCAGATATTTCTCTTTTTGGCATCTTCTTTTTCATTATTCAAACTTACTTGATTCCTTTTGGTCTGCTGTTTGATTATTTGACATACAAGGTAAAGCCTGTGCAACCTTTCTAAACAATATCTTGACCTATTTAAATCAGAACAAGTAGTTAGAAGACAAAATAAAGTAGGCTTTATATACATTATATTAGCGAAAAGCGATACTTTACATTAAAACCTGCTTTGGCACTTGTTTCTACGAACATTGTGTTGAGCTCTTTTGCTTTCTTTTCACCTTCTTCCACTGTAACTTCTCTATAAATATATAAATATCTGTTATTAGCACAAAAAGAAAAATATACATGTATCTTTACTTGCCTTTTTTCATTCAAGTCGGTTTTGTTGCCTACCAACACGACAATCGCTTCGTTTCCTCTTTCTGCTCTTACATCTTCTATCCATTTTGATGTACTCAAAAAGGATTCTCTATCTATTTTTTTTGTCTTAGTAAATGTGATAATAGAGTAAATATGTCTATTGATATCTTACTTGAAATATCGTATACGATAATAGCTACTGAAGAGTCTCTTATATAACTCGGAATAAGACTACGGAATCGTTCCTGTTTTTATAAATGAGAATGTTTTTTTTTTCTTTAGTGTAACGATTTAAAAAAGGCTTTTTGTTTTCTTTTTACCTGGCCAGCGGTATCCCACAACTGAAGTCGTACTGTTTTATCTTCTAAATACATGGTTTTGGAGAGAAAGTCAATACCAATGGTTGCCTAAACAGATGTGACGTCAATATCAGCTTTTATTCATTTGGAAACAATAGAAATAATTTACTTGATATGTGCTATCAAAAGTGTCGTACATAAAACGGGTGATAAGAGACGTCTTTCCCACTAATCCGGTTTGTGTTAGTTCTACAGAAAATAAAATATCATGTATTAAACCTACCACTCTGTTCACCTAAGAATACGAGTTTGTATTTTCTTAAAGGACTACCAAAATCAGAGGATGCCATTTTTTCGAGTAAAGAAAATGAAAACGAACTTTTTTGAAAAAGAAAAAAGAAAGAGAAAGAAAAATTAATAAATGTTGATATCGTTATGAAGTAACTTTTTTGGAACGTGACTTTTGAATGTTCCTGAAACGCTTCATCTGTTTAGTTTCGTATAACCAAAACAATTCTGCAATGGTAGATCTCAGTTTGTGCTTTCACCATTTAAGTCACCGTGACTATTGTATATGAAAGATCATTTTTATTATAATGAATATCGTATAGCTTGTGGAATAGAGAAAATAAAAAAAGGGGATATGTTTGATCGCCCTTTTTGCTCTTTTTTCTTCATCTGTCGTACAGATAGTAAAATTAAATAGTACTTCGTACATCTCACATGACTCCTTTGACAGATTTCAATATTTTTTTTAAAATAAACGCATTACCCTTTTCTACTATTATCCAGTTTACCATCAACTTTTACATCATTAAAGAAGGTAAAATAAGAGAACCTCTTTTACAGTATATTTTACAGAATGTAAAGCTTGCTAAATTGCTTGGCATACGCTCTTCACCTACGTACATAAAAACGCAAAAGTTATATATTTACGATGATCTTTTTTTTTTATTCTTAATTGTACTATAATCAAACCCCTATTTACACATATTGCCACCTTGAATACAGTCTATGGCATAAAAAAAAAGAGAATTATAAACATAAAAATGTACATTTTATTACGGATATATAAAATGGAAAAAAAAACTCTTATTTCATTTATTTAGTCTCTATGAATAAACAAATGAATAAATAATCAAATTGGAAGCATTCTAAAATAATTCAGTAGACTTTCTTAAAGAAGAGCGATAAGCTGTACTTCTCTTTTCATTTCGATTTTCTCGATGACCATCACTACCGCCAGAAGAATCATCAGATGACGATACGCTCGATATGACCTGTGACGCAGCTGGACTTGTACCTGAACCTGGGCTTCCGGCTCCCTCTGTGCCTACGTTGGAATCTGTTCCAGGGCTTCCTGTTGTGCCAAAACCAGTGATGACGGGTGGT
Organism: Backusella tarrabulga; assembly: GCA_024139415.1. Classification (NCBI taxonomy): domain Eukaryota; kingdom Fungi; phylum Mucoromycota; class Mucoromycetes; order Mucorales; family Backusellaceae; genus Backusella; species Backusella tarrabulga. The sequence goes on from VCJJ01001285.1 coordinate 26,781, forward strand.
CCCGATGAAGGAGTTCCGTTTTTGGGAAACTCCTCTGGCTTTAATAAGGGAACTTTACCAACCATATTGTCAACGGTATGAAGTAACTGTGTCTGGGTACCTATGACTCCAGTTCCGCCCGATTTTGCAACCCCAGCAACATCTACTGATTGTAAAAGTGCGTTTCGCTTTCTTATTTGGTGTCTGATATTGTCTCGTCTGCCTTGAGTCACGGAGAGTAGTGACAGCAAGAGTAGAATAGGCAGAACTTTCATTTTTTTATAAATTATAAGGAAAAGAGAGAGCTAGGTCAAGGAAATAAAAACATTTTCTTTATATATAACAGGTTGATTCCTCCTAACTCCCCTCTTGCTTAAATGATGTCTTTCCTCCTCCTCGCCCTTTTCTTTTTCTATCATCCAAACTGCTTCTTTTTTCTTTTAAGCAACCATAACTTTTATAGATGCAAAAAGTCGTAATTATAAATACTTGTTTTTGTTACAATTGACATTTATAATGGTGTTAGTAAACCTTTGTTATTTTACTCCTAAAAGTCAATTCAATCTTGGTTCAGAGAACATGTTTAAGGAGAATCTACATGTGAACACACAGTTTTCATCTTTTTTCTTTTTCAAGAAAAAGACGATAATGAAAATATTTTTTTTTGTCTTTATTAATAAATAGGAGAGTTTTAAGCTATAACTTCTTTTTTTTTCAAAACAAGGAGATATCATTTTTCGCGCACACTACTCAAACCTGGGTTGTCGCTGCTGGGTTGGCTACATCCGATTGTTCATTCTGGGAATCGATAGGCTGTGTTGCTGTATTTTGCTGAACATCTACAACTGGAGCCGTGAAACCTTGCTCTGTTTGAACCGTTGGTCCATCACTTATCGGTTCTGTCATAAATCCTTGCGGCTGTTGTTGTGAGAATCCATCTTGAGTTGTTGAAAAGCCTGGTTGTGAGCTTTCATTCTGAAATGATGTCATTTGTGATGAACTTTGCTGCGATGGTGAATTTAAATGATCTGCAGAAAATCCTTGCTTTATGTTTGACGCATTTGGATCAAATGTTATTTTTTGTTCTTGTGGCAATAACGAAGATGTTTCAATAACGATTTCTTGTGGTCCGGTCTGGGAAGCCAATGAAGGAGAGGTTTGGTTTGGTGTTTGGTTCGGCAATGTTTGCGCGGAATATGATGAAACGGCATGACCTATATATGGAGGAGGAGATTTGTATGCCGGTCTAGGAGGGAGTAATTCTGTTTGAACGGATTGTGCTGAAGATGATTGGCCATCTGAAGCGGGAGTAGTCATATTTGCATTTGATAAAACTGTTGGTATCTGTTGCTGCTGCTGTACTTGCTGCTGCTGTACCTGCTGTTGTTGTAGGGGCTGATTCTGCTGCTGTTGTTGGGGTTGATACTGTCGCTGCTGCTGTACGTGCTGTTGTTGTTGAGGCTGATTCTGTTTCTGCTGCTGTGTAAATTGCTGTTGGTTCTTTTGTACTACCTGCGGTCTTATAGTTTGCGGTTGCTGCTGATTTGCTTTGAAATAAAATGGTTGGGCTCTACTCGCAGGAATTTGGTTCTTCTTTGATGCCAGTTGAGCTTCGACTATCCTGTTTGTCAGAGAATAATCTTTTGAAAACTTGCTTGGGTATGATATTGGCTGCTTTGAAGGAGCGATCCAACCCTGATATGGACTTTCAACTGGTATTCTTGGAGCAAAATCATTAAATGGGGTACTACCCTTTTCCCGTTTATAACTTTCTACAGCAGCTTTGATATATTTTAATGTTTGATCATAGGATCGTTTTTGGTTTTGCGGAGACTCATTACGCTTTGCTTTATGAGTATATTTGTTAAAGTTTCCATCATAATGAAAATCTCTTTTTTGCAGTAATGATTCTTTTATATGTAAATTATTGTTCGGGTACAAAGATGATGCCTGGGCAATAGAAAAAGTTATTCCTAATAACTGTATGAGCATTAATAAATACATACTATTAGAGTAATGTTTTTATTGCGGAAATAAATAAAAAAAAGTACTCGAGAAATGGCATGTATTTATATTCATATATGAATATAAGCACAATTCCATTCTTCGATTTACTTTTAAGCTTCTTGCCGCCATTAAGGGTTTCATTTAGTCACTCTCATTAATATAACCTCGAAAATGTTGCTGAAAAGTTTATTAGCCACCATTTTACTCTTGTCTCCGGACATTTAATCTCTCCTATTTTAGTCACCTCTATTTTTACATCCTTGTTCTCAAAATATCAAGCGACAAAGATCAAAAAAGTTTATTCACTTATACTAAAGTTTGACTCTAACATGCATAAAAGAAGTTGCTAGTTTAAACATAAACGTTAATTTCTTATTTTTTTTTTCTTAGCCATTTGAATTATCTCCTACTTATCAACTCATGTTTTGATATAAAAAAAGATAGTATATATTTACTTTACATTCCTTCTTTTCTTTATATCTCCTTCCATCGCTCCTCTCTTCCATTTTCATATACAGTGTATTTTTAAAGTGTTTCATATGTAGATGATATCATTCATACCGTAAAGATCACCAATTGGATAATAAACGAGTAGAATGAACCTCATTACCTTTATTTCGCCACTTTTTCGTTTATATACGATATATACATAATTATTGCCGGAGTTCTCCTCGTCTTATTCTCTTTCTCCTTCAACAGCTGCCCTTTTTTAATCCCCCTCGTTATCCTCGAATCGATGGAAGAAGGAAAAATAATCTCCTATTTTTTTAGTAAACCATTTTTTATTTCCTTTTCAATCTAGATCAACTTATATTTTTTCTCTTTTTTTTCCTAGTATGCATTTATTACGATTGATTAACTTTACAAAAAAAGCAAGTGTTTATGGAAGAGGGAAACAACATGGCAAACATTGATTATTTTATGACGAAGGGCAGGTGAAAAAAGGGCATCTTTCTAAAAAATAAAAATATTTAATACTCTTTTTTTTTTCTTTTTAAATATATTTCTCCATTGGATACCCTCAAAAAATCTTCTCTCCACTTCTTCTCTTTTGTTATAGTTTTCAATAACCATTTTCTCTACTTCGTCTTTACTTGATGCACTGACAATGATAAATGAGCACAAAATAAGTGTTGTGATCCAAAATAAACGCATTCTCACTTGATAATTATATACAAAATGGAAGAAAGAATAAAAAAATAAAAAAATAAAATCACATTATTTTAAATATGAATGATGCTTTCAACATCCAAATTTATATATATACGTGTGTATCAATATCAATGCAGACCAGATGCGTCATATTATACAATCGCCTTTAAGCACTTTGCTTTTCTAAAAAAAAAAGACTTCCTTCCTATCTGCTGTTATCGTCGTGATTTTGGTAGAGCTTCATTCCATTGTGGTGAAATATTATTTTAAAGAAACAAAATCTGGAAGCATCCTATCAATTGAAAAATAAGACTATCTGATATTCAAAACAGCACTCAGAATGCCTGGTAGGTATTTAAGAAGAGGGAAAGAAAAGGAAAGGATCAATACGTACTTACCAGCTCTAAATAAGTGCCAAAAAAAAAGAAAAAATAGAGGGGACGATAAGTAGAAGATGTCTTTATGTGTGTGATAAATTCCATTGCGTAATAGTAATGTTAGCATAAACATTTAAAAACAAATGATAATTATGCATCATCGTAAAATATTTTTATGATTGTTTACCTACAAGGCATTTTGAAATATATACAATTTTGGTTGAAATACTTTTTTTACAACTTGGCAAATATAGACGCTTTAAGTATGCAACGTAATGCGAAAACATTTTTATGTAAATTATTTATTTTTATTTCATTTTATTTTTTCAATAGGTTCCTCTAAAAGAACTCTACATGAATGCATCCATATGCTAAACACGATGTAACAGTGTGTATAAATATTATATATATATATATTTATGTATATTAAAACGATTACCCGCATAATATCCATACCTCTCTTTAGTATAGAAGTAGCAAATGAACGCAGAGTAAAAGATAGTTTTGAATAGCCGAATTCATAGCAAATGACCAACATCTTATTTAATTATTAAGTTGCGAACTAGTACGAATGGAGTTCTTTTTAAGGAATAAACGAGTTACAGTTCATAATAAGAAAAAAGAATCTTTAAAATTTACTTCAAAAGAAAGCATTTTATTAATTACAATTTAAGTGTATACTCTTCTTAATATATAACTATGAACACGAGAGCTTAGAACTTTAATTCCATTATCCAGGAATCGAGATCACCACTGCATTAATGCAACACACGCGTTGTTATACGCCCAATTTTGTTCCACGGATGCACTGTCGTTTTATTTTTTTTCTTCTTTTTCTGTGTTCTCAAATTAACTAAAAATAGCCTTCCAATCTATAGATTGGTGCACCAGACACGTACCTTCCTCATATGGTGAATTTGTAAAATGAATCTGCGAACAAAGCATCCCAGTTTTTTCACTACATCACTCACTTACTATCCACACTTCCTTTCTCCTCATGGCCATTTAAAATGAATAATTATATCCCTTCTCTTTAAATGAATAATAAACATTTAGCTATCCTTTTGTTTGTATTTTTTTTTACATTTATTTATACAGTATTTTTTTTAATTGAGTATGGTAATATTTACTCCTTTTGAAGACTGACAACGGAACGGATGCTATAAAAAACAATAAATTAATCCAAGTTTCCAACACAAAAAGAAAAATAAAAACTTACCAAGTGCCTTCATGCATGGCATCAAAAGCCTTGTTAATATCGTTGAAATCAAAACGGTGAGTGATAAACTCATCAATCTTCAATTCACCATTGAGATACTTTTCAACGAGACCGCCCATCTCGGAGCGACCCTTAACACCACCAAAGGCAGAACCACGCCAGACACGTCCAGTAACCAATTGGAAGGGACGGGTACCGATTTCCTTGCCTGCAGCAGCAACACCAATGATGACAGATTCACCCCAACCCTTGTGGCATGCCTCAAGAGCAGAGCGCATTACATCAACATTACCAGTACAGTCAAAGGTGTACTCGAATCCACCATCGGTAAGTTCAACAAGATGGTTCTGGATGGAAGTGGTCTTGACATCGAGAGGGTTGATGAAGTCAGTTGCACCAAACTCTCTAGCAATCTTTTCTTTGCTAGGGTTGATATCAATAGCAACAATGCGTCTATACAACACATATTTATTAACAACCATCACCTCCCGCCTTGGTTTTTATATTTATGGACTTACTTAGCCTTGTTGTGAACAGCACCCTGGATAACACTCAAACCAATACATCCAACACCAAAGACGCCAACGGTATCACCCTCGGCAATCTGAACAGTCTTGGTAGCAGCACCGAAACCGGTGGTGATACCACAGCCAAGAAGACAGAGCTTTTCAAGGCTAGGCTTAGGATCGACCTTGACAACTGAAACGTCGGCAACAACTACAATGGTAATAATAATAGTAATATATATACAAGTTAAAAAAATGTACATATATACCCTAGCTCTATTGTTTACCTGTGTATTCAGAGAAGGTAGATGTACCCATATAATGATAAATTTGCTGTCCCTTACAAGTGAAACGAGTGGTTTCATCAGGCATCAAACCACGACCCTGGGTAGCTCTAACAGAGCCACACAAGTTGGTCTTTCCACTAGTACAGAATTTACACTTCTTACACTCGGCGGTATAAAGAGGAACGACATGGTCACCAACTGCGACGTCTGTGACACCTTCACCAACAGATTCAACAACACCACCACCTTCGTGACCTAAAATGGCAGGGAATACACCTTCGGGATCTATATAATTACGCGTTTTTTTAGCTGATTGGAAAATAATTTAGGAGGCTCTTTTTCTCAAGTACTTACCAACACCGGAAAGGGTATAAGCATCGGTATGACAGCTATATACCATGTTTAATACATAAATAATCAGACGGTACATACGTCATAATAAGACTTACACGCCAGTATAAATGATCTTAATACGAACTTCATGGGCCTTAGGGGGAGCTACTTCGATTTCTTCAATGGCTTTATTTTTTGTTTGGTATTAGTATGCAGAATATATACTTCACTATTTTATGTACTCACAAAGAGGCTTTCCAGCTTCCCAAGCAATGGCAGCGCGACATTTGATAACCTTCATTTTTATTTAGTCTTAAAATATAAATGTGGAAATTGTATTTTATGTACCTGCCCAGCGGTAGACATGTTTTCCTATTATTTGTTTTACAAAAAAAAAGAAGAAAAGAAAAGAAAAGATGTTGAAAAAACGCTACTAGTAATTATTAATACATCAGCGGATCTTAAATGTTTTTCTACGTTCCGAGTATTCACGAAAACGAAAAAGTATACCATTTTGTAATTAAGTTTGCTCTAAACTTTCTTTAATATAATTGTTGCTATTCAATCAACTTCCTATAAATATTACGATTGATCCATCGCTTTGCTCTATGATAATGGAGATATATAAAAAATTATATGATACATCAATTGCTTTTTTTTCCTTGTTTTTTTTTTAAAAAAAAAAAAATGTTACTAGTAATA
>VCJJ01001285.1:33368-62787 GCA_024139415.1 Backusella tarrabulga
CTTTAAATTGAAAATAATAGCAATTAGAGATTACATGACTACCAATAGACCAACAAAAAGAAACATTAAATAATAAATAACTGAACCCTTAGCAATAACGCATTAGTACTGGGCAATACGATACACATTTGGCACAAGGAAAATGGAAGTTTTTCTATTTTCAGGTTCCACCGTATAGTAAACAGGAAAAAATATTAAGAAATACATCTTATTTTTTTGGTAAGAAAAGAGTAATTGATCCATGTTTTTATTTTGGATAGATATGTAGTACCCAGTCAAGGGTATACATACAGATACTTAAAGATAAAAAAGAAGGGTTCAAGTTCGTTTTGGACATTACATGTACATAACTTAAATGTATATATTAAAAATATATCTAGAGTCTATCAATTTCAAGTTATCACTTGCTCTTTTTTATGGCTTTTTTGTCAGTTATCTATTTATATACGAAAAGGGGTAGAGAAGCTGTATTTATTACACAGGTACCAAAAGCCAGTATTGAAATTAACGATATCTAATTGATTTGCATCATCTAAAAACACTTATTTTTTATTATTTATTCAGCTTCGATGTAACAACTGAAATCTATATCGTCAGAGGTATGCGCTTATTATCAAAAGAGAAGAAAATACCAATTGAATTCATAATGTTATTAAAAAATAATACAGTAAGAAAGACGACGTAAGATTTTACAGGAGACATCCAACTTGAAAAGAGATAACAATTTATTACGTATCGTATTCTTTAACACCAATACAGAAAAAAAAATTGCGCAAAATCTTAAAGAGACCCGCATCTTTTAGGAAAAAGCTAAAGCGTTGAAGTGAATTTAATCCACATATAACTTCAAAGAAATGTACAAACAGGTTCTATACTCATTTTCTTCTCCTTAACTCTAAGGTGTCTCTAACACAATCAAATCAAATCAAATCAAGTCAAATCAAGTCAAATCAAGTCAAACCAGATGTAGTATGGCCAATGTTTGTATTTGTATATGAATATAATTTTACATTGCATTATTACATCATCTTTTATTTATATTTGGATATCAATATGAGAATTTCCAGAAGAATTCAACTGTTGCTTGCCTCATCCAAGCGAGAAAGAGAGTAGAATAAAGAAAGATAGTATCGCTACTATATTAAAAAGAATAGTAATAATATGAGGTATTTTATTTATTTATTTAAGAATAAGAAACATATCATAAATAATACCAAATGATATCTATTCTATATATCATATAATAAGACAATCACATCGTAATGCGCTTTTTTTGCCTTTGAATAGTATACCTTTTGCTTTATTACCTATCATTGTCTCATACATTTCCGGACATAGATTATTTAACCATAGGTTATACGATATAACATTTCATCCACAATCAGAAACAGACTATTTTCTATGTGATACATACAAAATTCAGGAAAAAAATCTAATATGTGATAAATTCTATCTTCAAAGAAGGGGTATAGAAACAGTGAGGAGAGGGGTAGAAAGTTTCACAGGTTTACACCATAAAATTATAATAGTAATAAATGAGGGAAATAGATATAAATAAAAAGGGGGAGGCATTAGTAAAACTAAAATTCCTTATTAATGCTTCATCAATTTTGTCTCGCATCATTTTCGTTCTTTAGCGTAATCATGCTTGCATACAAGACCCAGATTAGAATTCAATATTGCTCAAAGCTAAGAGGTATGATAACATAAAAGGTGTCAAGTTATGCATCACAAATATGAACTTTAACTTTGAATTGTTTATTTATTTATTTTTAAAGGGAAAAAAGCAACTAAAAGGAAAGCCCTATTCAGGTTATAATCAGTTGACATTAAAGTTTAAAAACATTGTATTAAAAAAAGTTAGGTTAAGTGTTTTACAGGAGATTGCTTATCATCATCATTCAAGTAAAAGCACAAGCAGAATAAAAAAGAAAAAGAAAACCTAAAAAATGAAAAATAATAGAGAAAAAGAAAACAGGAATCCTTCTTTTTTGTGTATAAAAAAAAGGACGCAGGGTTGAACTATATTTGGTGGCGTTGTAATAAAAAAGGTAATGCTTGCCAAGACGAAAAGACAGTTCTGGGTGTGCATTTTACATACGCAAGTGCAGTAAGTGATAGGCCCAAGTGATTCTCACTCAGTCTCACTCGTTCATTCACTTTTCGACTCTCCCTGTTTATATTAAGAATGATTTTTCATGAGATATGATCGGCTAAACTATAACCAATTTTGTTCCTTATAACATGTTAAAAAACGGTATTTAACTTTAAAAAAGAAAAAAAGGCACTAGGAGAACTAGCGGAGAGAATGGTAAATAGCGAGAGACAGTGTAATAATAGTGATAATAAATTGGCCTGATGTAGAATCAGAAAATAACAGAGTATGAGTAAAATGGACTAAATGACCATCCTGTTATTGAAAGATATGAACAAAAAGCTCATCATATTGTCTATCTATCAAACAAATGACTCTTCGTGATGTTTCAAGGTTATTACAAAGATTCATTTAATCTAAAAATATTATAGATTGAAAAAGATGCATCTACTTTTTTTTCCCTTTTCTCTTGGAAAACGTATACATACGCACACACTGCCTCTCGCTCCCTCACTTCGCTCTCCCCCAATTTTTTTTATTCAATCATAACCTCTCTTTCTTGTTCTCCCCCCTTGCAGCGAAGGGGAATATGCTCATATTATATGCGTTATATATTTTCTATTTTCATTTTTTGATTTTTTTATATAAAAGGATCGAAGTTGCATTTAAAGATTTTTTTAGTATACCTCTCTTTTTTTAATTTTTAATACACTACTTATTATTTGTTTTTATTATTAATATTAATATCCTTTAATGGCGATTCAACATAATTATCAAGCCATTCCAGTAAATGTTATAGGCACTGTAGATGAAGAAACAGCACTTCTCGTTACAAAGAAGGGTATTTATAGCTATAGGGAGATTAAAAGCAATGAAATTAAGTATTATTTTTTACAGAATCTACCTGGAAGAAATTATCAAAAAATCAAACAGTTAGCTTACTACCTTCTATACTGCTTGGAGTCGCCATATGGTTTGGTGCAACACCTAATGAAGAGTTGACTTTGACAGCCATCCATTTATTAGCCGTTTTTATAAGGTTAGCACAAGAACAAAGAAATTCATAACGAAAATGCTCATATTTTAAAATATCATCTAGTTGTATTTTTGCATTAATTACCACATCTGTTGATATTACCATGCTTGTCTTAACAGGCCTTACATTATTATCCATCACACAATCTTTTGAATGTACAGACAAAAAAACAGGTCTACTGACCGAATGCCGTCTTTGTGGCACCCCCAACCCTCTCACTGGTGATGATTACGATTGTAATGCAGGTAAAGATGCGTTTGAGCAGTCTCTTGTTGGATTCTCGAGCTCTGTAGTTTGGCTCATATTTGCTGCTTTTCATCTTGGTAAGGCTGTTCAAATCACTCATCTTGGCCGCCGTCTATCTCTTTTGATGATCAGAGCCTTCGGAAAACATATGCTAGGTTTAGCATATGCAATTGTATTATCTGGTAAGTACATCTATATATACATATATAGAGCTACAACATAAATCATGTAATAATTCATTTCCTTTCTTTTAATTTTCTTAATATCTTGGCGTATACATCATTTAATATGTATATATAAACATATAGAGTTATTACTTGCTCCTTTTGTTCCTAGTAACACTGCACGTGGTGGAGGCATTGTCTTACCTGTAGTCCAATCTATTGCCAATACACTTGGCTCTACTCCAACTGTCAATCCACAAGTTGGTAGTTTCCTGATTTTGGTTGGTAGTCATGCCAATTTGATCTCTGCTTCTATGTACCTAACAGGTATGGCACCTAATCCAATTGTTACATCCAAAGCCAATCAATTATTTGGTATCAACTTTGATTTCATGACGTGGTTGAAGGGTAGTATTGTGCCTGCTTTGGTCTGTGCTGTCTGCTTGCCATTAATTCTTCGTTGGAGTCTCGGTATGAACAAAAAACAGGAAAAGTCATCAAAAAATGGAGATGATATCATTCAGCATGCCCAGATGGAATTGAATAAAATGGGAGCCATGTCGAAGAAAGAATGGGTAAAAAAAATCTCAAATATGCCAATGAAAATAATAGGCAAAATAACCAACAATTTTCCTCTCTATTTTTATATACAGCAACTATGCTTTGTCCTGTTAACATGTTTGACATTGTGGGTAACATCTAGTTACACTCATATTGATGCTACATTGGTCGCATTGTTTGGTATCGTGGTATTATTACACATGGAAACAATCACATGGAAAGATGTCTCTGGAAATACCAGTGCAGTAAGTGTCTCCTTTATTTTCCCTTATTATCTCTCCCTTTAACTTACCCGTCTATAGTGGGATACATTATTCTGGCTGGGTGGATTTGTTACCATCGCCAAGCAACTCTCTGAGGCAGGTGCATCTGCGTTTATTGGACATAAGATCTCCCAAACAATTTCACAACTCCACCTACCTCCCATGCCATCCCTTGCTATCTCCTATTTTGCTACCACCTTCATGTTCTCGTCGTTAAGTGCACATACCGTTGCTTTTGTGGGAACGTTTTTGGATGCGGGTCATGTTCTTGGTGCACAGCCCATGATATTGACAGCATTTTTGTCTTATTTTGGCGCATTGAGTGGTTGTCTCACTAATTTCTCCACAGGTAAAGAATAGTAAAATGATCAACTCATGTGTGTACATATTAATAAAAAAAAACCTTTTTTAGGGAGTGCTGCTATGTATTACGCACCTGGATATGTTACTAGATCAAGATGGTTTATTGCAGGTTTTCAACTAGCCATCTTTTATCTTTTTGTCTACTTCACCTTAGGTTTGGCTTGGTGGAAGTTCCTTGGCTGGTAGCCTCACTCTTTTTTATTATTGTCTGTTGTTATTTTCTCTCTCTAATTAACTTAATAAAATAATTAAATGTCGGAATGGATCGGACTTCACTCATTCTCTGGCTTTTGTTGCCCCTCAATTTTTGTTTTCTCTTTTTTTCTCTCTTTCTCGTTTTTATTGACTTTTATGGCAGCACAACTTTACAAAACAGAGAGCGGTAGGCTCTTTCACGCTGGCGCAGTTGCCATCATTACTGTGGGGTAAGATCTCTACTCATTTTTAAATTAGCAAACCACCGAGATTTAATAAAATAGTCAAATAAATAAAAAGTCTCCCTGCACGAGGAAAAACACACGTTGCAAGTTCGCTGTGTAGATATTTAAAATGGTTGGGTGTGTCTACAAAGGTGTTTAGTATAGGAAACTACCGTAGACAAAGAATGGGCCCTATTCCTAATGAAATGTTTGACCCACGTAAGTTGACTTTAAAAAAGAAGGGGGAAACCAGTTATGTAATTGTTGGACACACTATATAGATAATGATGAGGCTGCATTGAGACGTTTAAAGATTGCGGACGATTGTTTGGATGATATGATTGAATGGTTACAAAACGGAGGTGGTCAGTTGGGCATCTATGATGGCAATAATATCACAGAAGCGAGAAGAAAGGAAGTCAATGATAGGTTACTAGAAAAAGATATACACGTAAGATTCTGTCAGTGTGGTAGTAAATATATACTAAATAGATGGGAATACATAGCCTCTTTTTATTGAGTCCATTTGTAACAAGCCTGAGATAATTATATCAAATATTAAGAGTGTGAAAATTTCATCACCTGATGTAAGTGTGTCTATCTATAAACTTGGTGTATACTTATTCATAAACATACACATTAGTATGTTGGTTGGGATCCTGAAGAAGCTGTCAAAGATTATAAGGTAAATATAAAGCTGCCTCTTTAAACCTTATTTGCTAAAACCATAATCTACTATTATAATAGCATCGTATTACACAGATCGAACATGATTATGAGACAATTGGTGATTTAACCCTTCCTTTTGTTAAACTGATGAATGTTGGTGAACAATTGATTGTGAACAATGTTAGAGGATATTTACAGGTAAGGGAAGAGTAGCATATTTCTAATGTGAGTGATATCAAAATCAAATCACTTTATTTAGTCTCGTATCGTCTACTTCTTAATGAATTTACACAATCGACCCCGCACCATCTATTTTGCAAGAGTAAGTTTATCATTGGTTCTTACTTTAGTATCTCCGCAAATCTTAAAAAACTATTTTTAATAGGCTGGTGAATCAACACACCCTCAATCTTTTAAAATTGATGCGGAACTCTCTGAGGAAGGCGAAGAGTACGCGGAAAGATTAAAGAACTTTGTATTGGCTTATCGTGAACAAAGAAAAACAGATGATAAGGAACGACCATTAACAGTAAGTTTTAATATCAACTTTTTAATCAGAGAAAGTAGCTAAATTTATAAATACTTCCTTTAATAAGGTCTGGACATCTACTCGTAAAAAATCGAGACAGACAGCAATGGTCTTCTCAGCTGCTGGTATACCTGTTCGCCAAAATTCGGTATTAAATCAGTTGAATCCAGGTGAGGCAGAGGGCCTTTCATTAGCTGAAATCAAGGTAAAAAGAAGAATGATATTTTTTTGAGTATAAATCCAAAGGACTGGCTGCTTTTATTGAATTATATTATTAAAATAGGCAAAGTTCCCAGATGAACTAGAAAGAGCCAAGCAAGATCCTTATAGACACCGCTATCCTCGAGCCGAGGTAAAATAAGACATAAATCATATCTTTTACTTCTAATATTAAGATTGTCTCTTAGTCCTACCATGACCTCGCTGTTCGTTTGGAGTCAGTGATTATGGAACTTGAACGCGAAAAGAATGATGTTTTGATCATCGGTCATGATTCTATCTTACGCTGTTTGTATGCTTATCTTTTTGATAGACCCGATAGCGTAAGTTTTTTTTTTCATGACTGATTTGTATGTTAATAACCTTATCATACATGCAAAATAGGAAATTCCAACTATCCCAATGCCACGTCCCTTCTTGATTGAAATCATGCCGACCGCTTACGGTTGTAAAGAAACAAGAATTGAAATTGTTGATGTATAGAATTTTCTTTCTCCACCCCTCCTTTGTAGCTTGATTTTAGCTGTGACAGACTGATTGTGTGTTTTATTAATTTATTTTATTTTCTCTTTTGTTTTTGCATATTGGTTTTATAAACAGTGAAATTTTGTATTTTTATTATAAAGTATTAATATTATTATTTGGCAATATCTTTAAAAGTATCTTCAAGATCCTTCTTGTGTTTCTGATGCATTAATGACTATGAAAAATAAATAAGTAAATATAAACATATAGAAGGGATGTTACAAGATGCTGTACCTCTAAATGCTGCGAGTCTACAAAGCTCGGTACAACAGTTTCTGTGGGAGTTGCGACCTTTGAAATACGACGCTGGCCCTCTTCAAATGTGGTGCCCAGTTCTTTTAATGCAGCCATACGATCAATACCTGTTGGCATAGGTGTGATATTATGATCATCCTGTCGGCGCTCCAAGAGTGATTTTGGGGGGCTGCTGGCATTACTTGAGTGATTTGAATGCTCACGTTGAATGGCATGAAGATCTCCTGAAATAGGTTGCTGATGATCCATTTTTATAATATCGTTATTATTAAACTTGTATTAAGTGATAATTGACTAAAAGAAAATTAGAATTAGAAAGAGAAACTAAAGTATAAAATAAAAAGTATCTCACTTTTATTTTATCATCAAAAGACTACCATGCTGTGCTTGGTTTTTTTTTCTTGCTCACAGTGAACCCAAACGTCATGGCTATCAATTTTACTTAGTTAAGTTAGCATAGACTCGTTTAGTGATTACGAAAATATGATGCTTTTTAAACTATTTTATTTTCGCTGAATGTGAAAAAAAAATCATTGCTTAGGTTCAGACTTCAAATTGCTATGATGTAATGACATGGTTTCCCCTTTTTTTGATAGCCATTTTTATACAATTTAAAAAAAAAATGATGTGTATACATCAGAGTTTTAATTTGAATAAATAATACTTTATTTTATATTTGATGTCTATATTACAATAAGTTTTTTAAAAGATGATGCAAGTTTTTTTAGCGTTGAAAAGGATGTTCAAATAAGGTAGTAATTTAAAGTTTGGGACCAGCAGCCAAGGTCTCAGGAGCAGCCTCATCCTCATAGGTACGGAAATTTTCAACAAACATGTTACCAACGTTACGAAGAGAATCGTTGAATTGTTCGGGAGTACCGTTCCAAGCAGTCTTGGGGTTAAGCAACTCGGAGGGAACACCAGAAACGGCCTTGGGAATAGAGAGGTTGAAGATCTCGAGGGATTCATATTCAGCATCTGCCAATTCACCGCTGTGAATAGCATCCAAAATAGCACGAGTGTACTTAAGAGGACAACGCTTGGAGGTAGCAGCACTGCCACCGATCCAACCAGTGTTGATCAACCAAGCATTAGCCTTGTAAGTGGACATCTTCTTAGCCAACATAGTAGCATAACGTTGAGGGTGGAGAACAAGGAAGGGAGCACCGAAACAAGCAGAGAAAGTAGCTTGGGGCTCAACAATACCATCTTCAGTACCGGGAACCTTGGTAGTATAACCAGAGATGAAGTGATACATAGCCTGTTCAGGGGTCAATTTGGAGACGGGAGGAAGGACACCGAAAGCATCGCAAGTCAAAAGAATGATGTTCTTAGGATGGCCACCGATACAAGGAAGCTTAGCGTTGGGAATGTGGTAGATGGGGTAAGCACAACGGGTATTTTCAGTCAAGAAATCGTCAGAGTAGTCGACTTCACGAGTTTCTTCATCCAAGACAACATTTTCAAGAATGGCACCAAACTTGATGGCATTGAAAATATCGGGTTCCTTCTCACCAGACAAATCAATACACTTGGCGTAACAGCCACCTTCAATGTTGAAGACACCATCATCAGACCAACAGTGTTCATCATCACCGATCAACATACGCTTGGGATCAGCAGAGAGGGTGGTCTTACCAGTACCGGAGAGACCAAAAAAGAGAGAGACATCACCATCAGGTCCTTCGTTAGCAGATGAGTGGAGTGAAAGAACACCAGCCATGGGCATCTTGTAATGCATGACAGTGAAAATCTAAAATATGTAAAATATAAGATAAATAAGACTAGAACTATAATTCCTCTTCCTTTCTTATATCTCTTTGTTTCTTGTTTTCCCTCCTAATCCTTATAAACACTTTTTGCAAATATACTTACACCCTTCTTCATTTCACCAGCATATTCGGAACCGAGGATGACCATCTCGTTAAGCTTGAAGTTAATAGACACAGATGTGGTTGAAGACATACCAGTCGTATAACGATTAGCAGGGAATTCACCAGCATTGAAAATAGTGAAATCAGGAGTACCAAAGTTCTCGAGTTCTTCTTCAGTGGGGCGGATCAACATGTTGCGCATGAACAAAAGGTGATAAGCACGAGAGGCGACAACACGAACCTTGATTCGGTACTTGGGATCCCAACCGGCGAAACCATCGAAAACGTAAAGACGTTCGCGGGTGTTGAGGTAATCAACAGCACGTTCACGGTTGATCAAAAATACCTTTTCGCTAATACCGGTGTTGACAGGACCCCACCAGATATCCTTTTGAGAGGATTCTTCCTCGACGATACGCTTGTCCTTGGGGGAACGACCGGTCTTCTTACCAGAGTAGGCACAGAGAGCACCAGCAGAAGAGATGACTGTACCTTGTTCGTAAGTCAAAGCTTCTTCGTAAAGGACGGCGACAGAAGGGTTACGCTTGATAGTAACCTAATAAACAAGCAGTCATAAGTAAAACGTTTATAAAGTGTTGTTATTACATTAAGTTATATACCTTATCGTAATCAATACCAGCCAATTCATGCAATTCTTCCTCAACTTTAGTGTGTGTGGAGTTGGAGCTGGTAGGTCTACCAACATAAGGAGATCCGGGTCTTGAAGCAACCATTTTTAATACAATTAACTAATAGAAGTGAATATACTGTAAATAACCTAATAAGTTATTGAATGAAAAAAAAGAAGTTTGATCTCAATGACTTGTATTTATAAATGATTTTTCTCGGATGGATCGGAGTTCCTGCTTCACTTGCTCGCACGTTCATGATATCGGGAACAAGTGGAGAAGGATTGCTTTTTCCTGTGATTTTACTTTTGGGATTGTATTTTTTTTAGCTTGTGACCGTATTTAATTCCCGCATTTCCACTGTAGACTTTGTACGGAGTATGACGGAACACAATAATTCTATGGTTCCCGATATTTTCCTAACATATATCCTGATTATGGAAGATTGTAAGGAGTTAAGGAGACAAGTGAATTAAAAAGCAAAAAAAGAATAAAGAAAGATCTAAAGGTACGCTCTTCTTACTCTATTATTATTTATAAATATATATTTATAAGCTACACTTGTTTAAGCCATGAAATACACTTATTGAGACTTTTTTTCTTTGCCCTAATTCCTTTACCCCACAAACTATTTTTGTATTGAGAAAAAGCCCATTAAAAGAAAAATGGAACCGTGAGAAATCCATACAGCGATTTGATTGGCCGATGAAGTTGTAGATCACAGCCTTTTAAATTTGCATATGACTTTTGTTCATATGCTGTTGAGATCATTTTTAGAATCCGCACGCAAGCATCAAACCTCAGCAGTGAATATTTAAAAAGTGCATGTAAACAAGGAGAATTGTTTTCTTAATAAATAACACAGAAATAAACCCTTGCTCATAAAAACAAAAATGAGACGAAACATAAATAACTACATTTTTTATTTTATATTTTTCTTCTGTTTCTGCCTCTCCATATTCTATCTACAAAATGGCTGTTTATGTAATAGGTTCAAGTTTAACACTAGATGACCTTTGTCAGCTCCAGTCACTATTATCACACGAACACAGAAAGCGTGAAAAATACGTTGTTGATCATCATCGTTTTTATAACCACCATGTTCACCACCATCATGAGCTTCAGTTTCGTCATTCTATGACCCCTGCAGTTGCTAAAAGAGAACAAGAACGTCTGCAAGTTGCACTTGAGCATCTGAAGGCGCTAAAGGAGCAATATCGCCGGCAGCGTGCTCTTCAAATCCAAGTCTACTTTGAAAATTTTCGCCGTCAACAATTGATACGAGCAGTCGTTGAAGAAGAAGAAGAAAGATATTATCGCCAATGCATCTCCGCAGCTCTCGAAAAAAGAAGAGTGAATGCTATTTTTAATGATTATCTCTTACAGCATCAGTTCCAGCAACAGAAGTTAGAGGAAGAGGAATTTGGAGAAAGACTCTTGCAAAATGAAGGATCCGCCAAGCCTGCAGCAGCAACATCAAAGCCAAACGAAGAAGACGACGACGAAGGGTATTCTAAATATCATTCCCAGCAGCTAGCTGAGCTTTTAAAACAGCTTTTTAATTACCAACCAGTTTTTGATAATGATGAAAACGACACCGAAAGGGAAATGGCAGATGTATGGAAATATGTTTTGGATACCCAAGGGGATGAAAAGCCATCTTATCAACTTGATGTTCCAATGACTGAGCATGGAAACGCTTTACTAACACCACATCTTGTCACTCAAGATCCTGTGACGGCCTATATCAATCAACGTGAAAGAGCATATGATGAAGCTAATCAAAATTCGAAAAAGCTACGGCAGTGCGTGAAGAAAAACGACTTTATTCAAACAGAAGAAGAGAAAAGGGAAGACAAAATACAAGGTGATAATGAGGAAATTGACAAAGATAACGAAAACAAGGTATATTTAAAAGAATTGAAGAGTGAGCAGCAGCAGCAGCAAACAAATCATAAAGAGAATAAAAGTCCAGAAACAAATGAAACATCTGAGTCCTTGCCTCCTCTCCAAGACCATATCATGACACTTCAAGATCTTATTAATGAACTCTCTTCTGAGCCGGTGATGGTAGGTGAGCAATACGTTGCTCCAGAACCTGTCAAAAAAGATGTCCCATATCTAGGTACCCAATCATCTGATAAGCAGATTCTTGAATATACCAATAGCCAATCAAATTCGACGATAAAAGATGAAAATGAGCCACCAGCCACATTTATGCCTCAAAGCATTATCACTTCAGCCGAACCCACTCCTACCATTGAACAATCTGTAACTGACGTTGACAAAGACATTTCAGATTTTGTAGATTCCATTGCTGCTGAACAAAAACAGGATCTATCCTCTGGATCCGATAGTGATAACCTACTGGATCCCCGAAAATCCGCGAAGCCTAAGATTCCTGCCCAATCTGAAAGGGGTGAGGCAAATCCATTCGAAACATATAATGTTGGATTTCAAGACAAATCCAAAACTTCGGATTGCGCCCATCCTCCCCAAATCGCTTTAACTGATGACCAGCCATTGCAACAGCACAGCGCAAATGTACCAATCAACGATTCTATAGTCGTCTCAGCTAAACCTGAGCATCTTGACAGTATTGAAAATATGCCGATTGAAGAAAATGATCAACGAATTCCCGCGAATTTCAATTTGCCTACGCCATCTGTCTATGGTACAAATAAGGATGGATCGGCTGAAAAAGATGGTATTCTAGAGCGAGATCCCGCGAAGCAGCATATCTATAATCAACTGGATCATATCGAAAGCAAAATTAATAATCCAGACTTTAAATCAAGATTGGACAAGGTACTTCAGTCCAAATTAACTTTTTCTAAGGAAGGCGGTGGAACTTTACTTTTGTCTGCTTCGACTCAAGCAGATCGCGAGTTTCTTGGACTTGAAGACAAATTGATGCGAATTATGCTCGAGTTGGATAATATCATAAGCGAAGGGGAAGAAGGAATTCGAGACTACAGACGTGCTCTTGTAAAACGGTGCGAATCCTCGTTGGATAAATTAGATCAGCATAAACAAAATGAATGGGAAAAGACTATTGGAACGAAGCATCGCCGCCATCATAGTCACAAAATATAAATACAAATAAAAATTAAATATCCGATTATGTACTATATAAATGAGTGTTTTCTTTTTTCTTTTTTTTTAATGTGTATTTGTTTTTCTTTATTTGTTTGTTATCCTAAAATAGAATGAACTTGCTTTCAAAACTACCATACCCTATTGCTTATTTTTTAGGGTATCGACATGAAGATTTCAAACCAAAAGAAGTACCATTATGGAGACAATATATTATATCATTTCTTGCAGCATGGATCGGGATTGCTCTCATTGAAATAGTATTTACTTACTCTCCAGGGTTTGTCAATATTAAAGCACCCATGATTGCCGGGTCGTTTGTAAGTGGCTGAAATAAAAAAAAGATCTAATCTTATCGTTATCATTATCAATATTAATATCCCCCTCTATTAGGGTGCAACTGCAGTTTTAGTTTTTGGTGTTATGGGAGGTCCACTTTCCCAACCCCGTCAGGTTTTCTTTGGTCATGTTATTGGTGCAACTGCTGGCATTTGTATCAGTAAACTTTTTATTGGAATTCAACAGCATTGGGCTTCTGATGAACAACAACTGGCTGTACACTGGGTATCTGGTGCTACTGCCATGGCATTTTCATTATTATTTATGCAGATCACTGGTACAGTACATCCACCTGGCGGTGCCACTGCGGTGATTGCAACTACTTCTGATAGCTCAACAGAACTTGGCTGGGCATTTATTGGCGTTGTAGCTTTGTCGGCAGCAATTCAGATTGCTGTGGGCCTTATTTTTAATAACATCGATGGTCGATATCCGGCATTCTGGTGGACACCTTATAAAAAGCCTGAAAAACTTGAAGTTAATCCTGCGGACAGAGATGATATTGAAAAGGCTGTGCCTGAGGAAAATAACGAAAGATTTGGCCGTAAAAGTAGCTCGAGCTCATCCACCACTATGTACAACCTCAGCTCTGCTGATAAAGCTATTTCATTTCTAAAGCAAGAAGATTCTCGAGCAACTTCAAAATATATTTTATTAGTACCTGGGCATGAACTCATAGCTACTCCTGGCCTTCTTACTGACTCAGAAAAAGATACATTCTCTCAAGTACTTGAAAGACTCAAAAAGCAATAATTTTTGATTTACAGCTATATATATATAAATTGTATACCCCATCATATTTTCGTAAGGATTCTTACAGACATGCACATTTTTAACAAACCTTACAGTAATATAGTAGTAATATAATAGTAATAATAATAGTAATAATAATAGTAATATGAAATCGTACTTAAAAGTATTACGGGATTCGTTGTTTTATTAAACCTGAATCCGATTTGATGAACTAAGTGAATCGGAGATACTCGAATAGCTGATACAAACTTCCTTCTAAATTGAAGACCATGCCTTTGAGTAATAAGATATTACTCTCGGGTATTATCTGTGTTCCTTAAAATAACGGTATGAAAACAGGAATACGTATGTATCGTTATACTTTATATGAAAGGATCGCAATATTTATAATGTCGATGTTTCATTTAACGAGTGACGTTGTACAGAAACGGAGAACTCCTTCCAGTACTTTTATAACATAAAAATAAGAGTAAAAACGTTTCCAATCAAGTCTGAGTAAGACAATATGGTTTTTAGTATATTTCACAAGCTCACAATTTCACAATAAAGTAAAGAATTTTAATAGATGATAAATCAAGAAATGGTACATTCATTTGTTTGTTATTTATAAAAGGAAAACCACAATGTAATACAAAAAGTCAAGCATTTTTTCATTTCCATTCTCCCACTCACTATTTATTATCTGCTTTAACTGAGTTGACTCATGATAAGTCATCCTCACAAAAAAACAAAAAAAACAAATGTGGTTATTTAAACTACTGGAAACCCATTCAGTAGATTGAAAATCATATAGTGTTTTTCAAGAAACTGAGAAAATTTTCCAAATTAATGAGAAAAGTTTTTCAAATTTTTGAGACAAGTTTTTTAAGTTTTTGAGAAAAATGATAATAATTATTGAGAAAAAGCTGGTGAGAAAGAAATGGGTCAGGGGAGGTTAGGCTTTTATTATTAACCCACATCCGACATTTTGTTCCTTAATAGCCCTTAATCGGCCTCAAAAGGTGTATATGATCTCCAAAAAAAAAACGTTAATGAGGCTCGTTAGTGGTTGGTGAGACTACACTAAAGGCATGACATATAAATAACACTATAAAAAATTAAATTGTTTTAGATTCATTTGAATGCCTTTATTTGTATTAAAGAAACTGTTTTGTATTCATTTATATGGATTTGACTTCTGTGCTTCCATTTTTAGAAGATGGGTAGGAGTTACGTAGGTTTTTATATTTTGTAGTTGACCTGAAGAGACACCCTTTTATATAAATCTTTTAACCAAAGTACTTTTTTCTTTTTCTTTTTTAAAACCATATAAAAAGTTATATAGAAACTATGTACAAGTACCTGTATGTATTCCATTTCATTGATATCGACCCTGTTAAACATATATCTCACAATATTTGCTTTCTTTTATAGCTACCCTCACGTTAGATAGCCTTTGGACCCCAGGTGGATTAATATATGAGTTTTCCGATGATCCCATTAAGTAAGTTTACCATTTTGAAGGATGTATATAATTGTATACTAATCCTGCTTGCAGTAAAAAATTGAAAAGTCATGTAAAGGGCTCTCTCGGAACTCCACTGTACCACCTGGGGTCGTTAATCTCCTACTGGACCTTGCGTTCCTGGCTCGCTGTTGGGGTCCTCATCCATAGACTATTCACAATGGCTTTACAATGGTGTTTCTGGTAAATGCTCTTCTATTTTGATGTCTACGCTGGATTCTTGCTGATTATACTGGCACTTGCTTTCGATTCATGGTGTTTAAAACATGCTTGTTTATTTTAAATTTACAATATTGATTGACTTTGTACATTGATGGGTTTTTTATGCAAACATTGTTATACTTTTTTCCGAAATATTCGCTATACTTTTCTCAACTATTGTTATGGTGGTTCTTCCTTTTAGTTATTAGGTTTGGAGATAAAGTATTTTTATTTGTCGAATGATGAAAACTAAAAGGAAGAATCACTATATGATTATCTAAAGAACATGTGATCATGTGATCGCGTGACTGCGAAAGTATTCCTATAACAAATTCATGGTAAGAAAAATTGCAACACTATAGGAAAGATCGGAGTCTGAAATTATAAGGAAGAAGCACCATATTTTATTTCTCAAAATATCCTTTTCTCATCAATTTGTAATTTTTTCTCAATTTCTTGGAAAAACAGTAGGCTGCACGTTTCACAAATCAAAGCATCTTAAGGATAAATATTTAGGAAAGCAATAAAATTCTTGATTAAAACAATGAAATTCTGTATATGCATGGATAAATGAGTTTACACTTATTTTTCTCATGAAAAAATGAACCTTACTTATACTGCGAGCTACATTTTTTCTTTTGGAAAAATAGGGGTTACTTGTTTGATCAATCTACGCGCTATGAGTAAATTCTCTAAAATGGGCATCCATGTATATGATGTCACAAACAACAAAAGGCTGATCAAATATTCAGCATACTTAGTTTTACTAGATTATTCTTTACTTTAATCATGATTTTTTTCGCAAAGCAAAAATACCAAGTTGTTTGAAGTAAGCTTTCTTCGGTTAATGCAGCAATAATATGGCAGTTATGCTATCATGCGATTGTTCTGATAAAAAAAACATAATTAAATGGAGACCTTTCTATAGTAATACACTTTGCAAATCCAAAATTGTAGCACTATTATTATTCAAGGAAAGAAATAGCTGAGGGTTTTTCATTTCTTGGAAAATTACTGCTTAATTTTTGAAAAACAACGTCTTAGTATAGAGAGGTCCCCTTGTATGGACAGCAGCATACTGTGGGTCCTCGATAAATCTACATATCAGGGGGCTACCAAATACGTGAATTTATGGAACTGTAAATTTAAAAAGATATATGTGAATTCAGCCAACTAAAGTAATAGAAGGTCTAAGAAAATAACGATTTTATCGAAATGTGAATATATTGAGGTCTCATTGTAAAGGGCCACAAAAAAATTAAAGTTAGTATGAAAACTTATATCAGAAGATACTCTCTTTACTCAATGTTATGTTTATACAGCATATTATATATTTTCCATATGAATACCTTTACTCAAGTGTTCACTGGGACACATAGCCAAACTCTTTATGGAAACCTTTCAACGAAGCAAACCATTGACCTAAACCTTAAGTAGCAATTGTAAAGGACTAGACAACTTTCTCTCGCTGGCTTCATGTGGATACAATGAAATAACTACTGGATTTTCATTTTCCAATCAAAGCGCACGGAAAAAGAAAGTCCAAAGTCCAAAGAATCTGAACCTGGAGATCCCAGGTTAAATATTTTTAGCAAACTAGATGTGCTTGAAAGTAAAATAGACGACTATAAAGATCCAGATTACTACAATATCTATCTTGGCAATTCCGGTCACTTCGATAACCTAGCAATTATCCAACGAAGTGAGATAGGAACGGTTATATTCTTTAGCAATTGAATTTTTCTTCTAGCTGGTAATTCGCTTCCGAGTTGAAGGTTTGATACATTGGCGTACCTTTTGGTGTTGGTAATCATTCAGATATAGCTTGGTATGTATTATTCTTATAAATTTATCTTTTATTTTCACAGGATAAATTAACAAGTTAACTTTTTTTAACTGGTTTCTCCCAGCTAGTATTCCTCCTCTTACCTCTACATCTTTTTCAATGTTATAGCTAGTTGATAGCTCACTCGGATATACTATTACTCCCTATGCTACTTCATCTACAGGCTTGTTTCAGTGATTTGATTGTGGGGTAAATGCTTTGTAATAAAATCAAGATTTACGTTGAATATAATGAACATGCTATGCAGGACTGGCTGATGATGAACCAGGTGCATACGATACGAATAACAAAGTATGTACGGTATGTCATAAAGACATGAACACAAGTAGCAACATCCACTTCAGTGCAATGTTTTCGGTCCTACAGAAACATTCCATATAACGAATGTAAACGTAATTTCTTTTGATTATGGATTAAAAGTGATTAAATATATGCTATAATAGTTGTGAAACTAATTATAGCCACAACATTGAAGAGGGTTGAGAGAATATCAATTTAGCAGTCCTTGAAAAGAAGATGAAAACTAATTATCACCTGATTGAATGTATTTGATGGAATTGGTTTCCATTGTGACTAGAGTAGAATAAACTCCAAGTGCAATAGTAAGCATACGGTTAGTTGATCATATTTTTTGCTTTCTAACCATCAAAAATTTCTGTGATTCTTCAAAAAAAAGCCAGAAGTAATGCTACTATCAACTAAGAAATGGGGAGACGGAAATAAAAAAAGAAAACTATTCATTATTAAATATTGAGCAACATATATTAGTGAACTTGTATCACAATGCTTCTGCTCAATCTCTAGTTGAGATGAAGGTAGAAATGTAAAATATATAAAATACAAGACTTTGCTTCAATGCTTTAATATATATCTACTACATTTGACGCTTTTGCTTTTTATTAGTATAATTTGTTCAATGAAGACCAAAATGCTCTATTTTCAACTTATGTTTGCCTAAATTTAAGCAAATGTCTTTAAGAATACGCGAAATCGAAATGAAGCCTAATTATATACAATTAGGATTATAGATTCATAACATTGTCATGACGAGAAACTTTTCAAAAAGCCATAGAAAAAACCTGCCTCTTATTTTAGGCATTGAAGTGATTTTTTTGTGTAGCACTTTCATTTATCCAAAAAAGATAATAAATAAAAACGTTACAAGCTAACGCTTTTAGAATGGATGATGGGCTTTTCTTAAAAAAGTAAATTTCAGCAAATAAAATAAAAATGGCGTTCACCTTGTTTTGTGAGACAACTGATAAAGGCCGCTTTGTTTGAAGTGTTTGATGGTATTTATGTATAACTGAGAGAAGGGTGTGGTATTTGATGTTTCAGCGTTAATCAAAACATCACTGATGGGCAGCTTTTGATAAAATTCAATCCAAAGCAAGTGGTTGAAAGGTTAAATTGATTTTCCTTTGATCTTCCCATATTCACATTAGATCTGATTTTATTGGCATTCATCGTATCACAGCTCTATTTTTATTGTTGATTACGATTTTAAATATATGTATATATATATATACTATCTGGTAAAACAAAAATCAACAACCTTCGTACTCCCATTAATTTTGAATGATAAAGAATAGAGTGGGTATATATTAAAAATATTATATATATAAACAACTAATACAAGAGTGTTTTTCACAAGATAGTGATAGTAATGATTATAAATCCTTGTTTCACAGAATGGGACAGATTTTTTATTTTCATTTCAGAAAAGAAGCAATAAATTTGGAACGATGTCGCACGAAGAGCACAAAAAATAAATTAGCCTTTTTTAAGTTAAGAATTGACCCTGGATTAAGAAATGATAAACGAAGATGGAAAAAAAATATTTTACTGCTTCCATTTTTTGCTTTTTTCTTTCATAATTTCTGTGCTGCTTGTATAAACACTTCACTTTTTTTTTGAATACTATACTTTGCATTAAAGATAATAGAGCAAAAAAGAACTAGAACGAGAAATCGGTCCCTCCCGAATTTAGACGGAATGATTACCAAATAAGGCTGGTCTTGGCAGAGTCACCCCCTTTTCCAGCAAATTTGCACAAAAACGTTTGGATATAAACTCCAAATCAAACGAAATTTACCCAAACAAGCTCTTCATTACGGGCAAGTTTTTTCCCGTCATCTGTTTTATTTATTTGTTTTTTACTTTTTTTACTTTTTTTTACTTTTTTTCCCAGTTTATCACTTTACTTTATTTATTTTTCCTTTTCCCTCTTATTTTAACATGTCGAGTTGTACTTATAGATTCATATCATCATCTCACGCAGAATTGCCGACAGAAAGGTGCATTTTAATACCTTAAAACCCACTCATCATAAATAGCGAGCCTAATAAAATTAAGTAAAATAGAGACTACGCCCTGATATTAAGACAGCAACCTGATAGAGCAAAGGTTCATGTACTAAATGAACGAGGTGATTGTCCTGTCAACAATGGCAAAAAACGACGATTTTTAATAACTTGAATTTAAATTATTAGAAAGGCGAACCATCGAACCACCACCGATTATCCAGATGAACTGGATCAACATGCTTGAAGAAGAAGAAAAGTAATGACCTCATTTAAACATAATTATTGTTTGTTTGTTTTCTCTCGTTTGCTAACCCTTCTGGTATGAAATAGAAAATACCTTCAAAGTCCGTTTTATTTTATGGTAGTTAATCTCGTCATGGCAGACAATCCTACTCCGCTTCTTTCCACTCAAGAATACTTTTCAGGATCTACTGTTTCTTCCCTTTATCGTTTAAGAGATGTAGATAACACTGGTATGACCATCTGACTTAATTTTATTTAAATATATGTATAATTTACTTATATATATCAAAAAATATTAAAAAATAGATGCGGGCTTTTTTGTATTTGGTGACTTGGCAGTGAAAAAACAAGGGCATTTCCGTTTACACTTTAGTTTGTTTGAATTGGTCGAGTAAGTTTAATTTACACAGTTCACTTCTATTTTTATGACAATTATATTAGCATATGTAACGTTTGTTCTTATCTTCTTTTCTTCTCTTTTTCGTTAAAGTGGCGACATTCAAAATAGAAAAACTATACTGTCTTATCCATTTACAGTGTACACATCAAAACAATATCCAGGACCTATGGAATCAACGTTTTTATCGCGCGCTTTTTCGGACCAAGGTGTGAAAATGAAAGTTAGAAAAGAGCATAGACTCCAGTCGTAAGTGGAAAATATAAACATAATTAGAAATTCTAAACTAAAAAAACAATGTGTAACTTTTGTTTATTATTGTTTTTTTTTCGGTCTCTAGTAGGACCAATAATCGCAAGAGGAAATTGGAACATGGTCACTTCTTAACTAACGATAATAATAGCAACATCGATGACCATCACCGTTTGTTCAAACCAAAAACCGTCCCTTCCCCATCGTATGCTTCTGAAAATGTTCATTTTGGTCGCTGGCAATCAAAAATAACTGTTGATAATAATAATAGTAATAATACAAATAATAATAGTGGTATCGATACAAAAACAACAATTTCTCCTCTCACTTCAGTGGAATCAACACCGCCTGAGCAGTCAATAGACTGGTCTCCAAATACTGTGGATATTATACCAGACTGGAGTAAACGTTTACCACCTCTACATTGTGTCATCAAGCCTGAAATTATGTACGCGCCTTTACCTTTAGACCGATCCTTCTTTTCTCAAAATTAATCTGTATTATATCATGTATCATTTCCGTAAATAAAGATAAAAGCAATACCATTTTTTAAATTATACACACCTTTTTACAATAATGTTATAAAAATTCACTAGCAATATTTACTGAATGCCTAAAGTATTTTGTTAGTTTTTTATTGGTTAGTAATAATAAAGATAGATTGTCAAAGATGATTGAAAGTTGATGGCGAAAAAACATGTCAAGCATTATTTTTGATTGAGCCCAGCATTCACTCAAATTACTTTTTAACAGAAAATGAAATACAACCAAATTAACGTTCTTCTTTTTACTAGGTATTCATCAAAGCGGTGAATTTATCCAGGGACTACTGTTATAATGTAGATGTTTAAACCAATTATATGAATGTGAATTTCAGTTTTTATGTTTTTTATAAAATACAGTGCGACATTATAGGTGTTATAACGAATTTTAATATCTCTTTGTGAAGTCAATCTTTAAGTTGGTTGGTCCAACCAACCCTATTCCAGTAATCTTTACGCCATCTTTATGAATAGAATCTTCAGGTAGCTTCCAAGTATATTTTTTTACTACAAATATACAGCTGAGTTAGTATAATTGTGTATTTTCGTTCTATTAGAAAAGTACATACACATCATTGCAAGGAGGACGCGTTGTTCAGCTAAGCTAAAGTTCATTCCAATACATTGACGACTGCCGTTTCCAAAAGGAACCCAGGTCATCCCTTGACCAGCAACTTGTACACCATCACCTGCAAATCTCTCGGGATCAAACTCAAGGGGGTTGTTCCAATTCTTCTTACTGTGGTGAATATCAAACATATTGATTACAAGCTGTGTGCCTTTGGGAATGAATGTTCCTGCAAGGTCGCAGTCTTCTTGTGCAATACGGGGTGAAATAGAAATCACTGGTCCGTTAATTCTGAGGACCTTTAAATTGAAATGATTTTAAAAGAAGGATTATTTAGACAAGAACACTGTGTATTTTCGCTAACATTATGTATAAATACCTCTTTGATGATTTGGTTAATATATGTCATGTTTTTGGTATCATTTACGGTAGGAAGAACATCTTCCGGTTCATCTCCAAGAATAGAAGTAGCTTCTTCTCTCGCACGTTGCTGAATTTCGGGGTGCACTGCCAGATAATAAAGAGCAAATGAAAGTGCATTTGCTGTGGTATCATGACCGGCAATAAAGAATATACAAATATTACTCTATTTATTCAAAGTTAGTGTATATATTGGAAATTTGGTTTGAAAAGACCTACTTGCAATTCTTCATTGGTCATTTTTCCTTCTCCTTTCATTTCAGCTTCAAGCATAAGTGTTAATAAATCCTTTTCGTTTTCTGCCCAGTGTTCATTGTCATCTTGTCCACTTTGTAGCTTTTTACGTTTCATCTCGATCATTTCATCGATTTTCTCCAAGAACCTGTCTAAGTCACGGCGAACCTTTCTGCGATGAGGGAACATCCAATTCAAGTGATTATCAAGGAAAGGAAAAAAAATAAATAGAGGGTTTGTGATACCATTCCAGATGGTATTATAAACATCAACCCATTCGCTATTTTTATCAGTCAATGCATTGAAATCAAAATCTTAGTTTAATTGTGATAAAAAAATAAGTTTAGTATGATAGTAGCTACACATATAAAATCAAAATTACCGAAGCCTGCTTTTCCAATTGCATCCAATGTCCATTTTTGCATAGCATCGTTCATTTCAGCTGTTCCACCGTTATTTTCAATTAGTACAAAGAGCTTTTGTGTTAATTTTCCAAATAATGCGACTGGCATTGAGCGATGGAATGCAGGGTTTGTTAATTTTCGCTGCTCCTTCCATGCGTGTGCATTCAAAGTTACTATATTCGGCCCACCAAAGAATTTGTAGCCTAGGGCCTTCTTAAACTTTTGCACAGTCTCATCTTTTGGAAACATATCTTTAATTATGAAAAAAAAAACGAGGTTATAATTCTACATTGAGCAAGTCGTAAAGAAAAACGAATTTTATACGCTACCTGTCTTCAAAAGAATCTTTTTAACTGCTTCAGGATTAGAAACCTGGGCTTCCCATTGATATCTTCCAGGTCTCTATATCGATATAATATCGAGTTAGTTAGTAAATCTTTTTATTTCATTTTAAAAAACAACTCTTACCAAATAGATGCCGTTGCCTTTTTCAGAATCAAGGTATGGCAAGCTGAAACGTTGAGCTTGAATCAGAGGTGGCTCTTTTTTTAACATAGAGGATAAAAAGTTAAAGTAGCCTTGATATGGGATGTGTCTTAAACTTTGAGGGGGTCTAAGGAGCTTATTTACTTGATACAAGACAGTTAGAAATACAGCAGCACTAATTGCAATAGCCTTGTTCTTTTTGGTTAGTCTAGGAACAATCTCCTTGTTGTAAACATCAATGGCTTTCATTAAAGAATCTTCAATAAATGAACGAGTTAAGGACATTTTATCGTTATTGATTTGGTAAAATAGCAATAAAGTTAAAAATATAAAAAGTACACGATAATGTGCTCACCCCTTTTAAATATTGCTTCTATTAGTCCATTAAAGGTCCGAACTACACTTGTTTTAGTTGGTCGCGGATATGTACATTTGTTCGCTTTAGACCAAAGGTTTGTAAAACTACACCAATCCTATTTTTCTGTGAATTCTTATACTTGTATTAACGGAAAACGCCCTTTTAAGAGAAGAAAAGCATTTACACCGTTTTTGAATATGAAAATCAATGGGTAGAGGAGTCTTCATATACACATATCCACAATAAAGTGATTTGCTTTATTATAAAAGGAAAGATGTAGAATAAAAAAATGTGTAGTCTGCTGATCAAGATCATCTGCCAAATATCTTCCAAGAAATATGTAAGCTTGATATTTTGTTTCTTCTTTTCTTCTTTTCTTCTTTTTGATCATAAACACAACCTTGGAAGCGTTTTTCTATCACTTGTTTTAGTAATATAAAACGCTGCTTTTTGAAGCAGATCAATTTTACTCCTTTAATTAAAATTAGAAGGGAAGACGTTAGAATGGATGTTTGGTTACTCAATCACGCTAACGGTTGTACAAAACTAACGATTTTCTGGGGTTTTCGGGGTGGTGCCGAATTTTAGCATAACTACAATCGATTACTTGTAAAATATTTTTTATTAAGCAAAATAAATGAAATTGTACATTATGAATAAACATATAAACACACATATATAAATAAATAAATATAAGAACTACATCTGCTCTAATATCTCTTTTTGAAATTGATGTATAAATCGATGGGTGAAACGATACCAATACCCTTTGTCTTCAGGTTATCCTTGTGAATTGAGTCTGATGGCAATGTCCAACTGTATTTTCTCACTATAGAAATATATATATTAACGTCCATATTTATGCTGGCAGCTATTTTGTCACTTACATAGCATTGAAAGCATCACTCTCTGTTCGTTCAGACTAAAGTTCATTCCAATACACTGACGTGAACCGTTACCAAAAGGAACCCATGACATGCCTTGACCAGAAGATTGGGGCCCTTCGCCTTCGAAGCGATCAGGATCAAACTTGAGAGGATCTGCCCAATTTTTATCACTATGGTGAGTATCAAAAATATTGACTGTTAAGCGAGTTCCTTTTGGAATGAATGAACCAGCAAGGTCAGTATCTTGTGTGGCGAGACGCCCCATTACAGCATTCACAGGGCCGTTGATACGAAGGACTTCTTTCATAATTTGGTTGATATACTTCATGTCTTTTGTATTATCTAAAGTAGGGAGTACGTCCTCTGGTGTCTCGCCTAAAATGGAAATAGCTTCTTCTCTAGCACGTTGCTGAATATCCTGGTTTAAAGCCAAATAATAAATAGCAAAGGATAAAGCATTTGCTGTAGTGTCATGACCTGCCAAAAAGAATATACAGAGATTACTCTAAAATTAGCAATATATGTCAGTACGAGAAATGAACCCAGCAGCACTGTGTTTTAATGTATGTATATATACCTGAAGTTCGGCATTTTTCATTTTTCCTTCGCCTTTTGATTCACTTTCAAGCATAAGTGTCAGCAAATCTTTTTCATTTTCCTGCAAGTTTTCATTCTGATTTTCACCACTTTCAACTTTTCTGCGCTTGTCTTCAATTATAACATCGAGCATGTCGAGGAAGCGGTTGAGATCACGGTGCTGTTGCTTTCTTTGAGGGAACATCCATAAAAAGTAAGTCTCGAGTGAAGGGAACAGACCAAACAATGGGTTAACCATGCCATTGATAATAGAGTTGTATGTTTTGACCCACTCGTTGTCTCGATCTCTAACTGCATGAAAATCGAAATCTGTTTATATACAAATAAACCATTAAATTAAATTAATAAATTAGACTATTTTTTTTTTACCAAAGCCTGCTTTTCCGATAGCATCAAGTGTCCATCTTTCCATCAGATTAGAAACTTCAATTTTTTCTCCCATCTTATCCATTTCTACAAACAGGTCCTGGGTTAAACTTCCAAACATGTGGACCGGCATAGATCGATGAAACGCAGGATTGGCGATCTTTCTCTGTTCTTTCCAAGCGTCTGCGTTCAAAGTTAAGATATTAGGTCCTCCGAAAAACTTATAGCCAAGTGATTTCGTATGTTTTCTTCCAGAGGTATCCTTTGGGAAAAGATCTTACATAAAATAAAAATAATGAGAGGATATTTTGTTTTGCTTATTTTGTAAATATACCTGTTTTTAAAAATACTTTTCTCACGGCCTCTGGATTGCTCACTTGAACTACCCAGCCAAAACGACCTGCACGCTATTAACATGAAATCGCTTAAAATACTACTCTCTCCCTTAATAACTTATTACTCTACGTACCAAATAAAGGCCGTTATTTTCCTCTGAACGGAGGAGAGGTAGACTGTATCTTTGGGCAAGCTCAAGTGGTGATTCTCTTTTAAAAAGAGAAGCCAAAAAGTCAAAATAGCCTTGATGTGGAAGATGGCGAAGTCGACGAGGTGGTCTCAGGACTTGGTCGATCTTGTATGAAACCAAGAAGGCAATGGCTGCGGTGATAGCAATCACTTTGTTTTTCTTAGTTAGCCTGGGAACTATTTCCTGAAGATAAAATTCATTTAGATTGTTTAAATGTGTTTCTAATAATGGATGATGTAACAGTGACATGTTTCAATTAACGGGAAAAAAAGAAGAAAATCAATGGGATTCCCCCGATCTTTTATATCCAAAAAAACAGGAGATCGTATTATTTGACCAGAGGAAAACGGATATATTATTTTCCGAAATAATGATTCAATGCAACTCAGTTAAAAAAAGATATTGGCAAGTGATTATTTCATCGATACTTCTTCAACTTTAGGCTATTCTGATAACAAAGTTGAAACAATGCTTATTTAAAGCATAATAACATAATAAATAAGTATAGTTATGGCGTCGGCTTGTACCCGGAAGCAAAGAATAAATAGATAGTATCGTCAGGTGAAACTATTTATGAAAATGACAAATGTTTATCTCTTGCATTGGCCAAGAAAATGATACAACGCAACTCAAAAAGTTTGGCCAAGAGATTAGGTAAAATGAATGATCAAAGCTGCATTTTAAATGATTAATACAGTTTTCACTTAAATAAGAACTACATTCTAAAATGTCATTTCGCTTTTGGTTTGGAAGTCAAGAAAGTATAAAGCAGCTTCTTATCATATATTGGTTTTTTCCAATCGATTTGCGCATCTGATTTTTTTTTTGTTGATTCTCAAAGTAAGTTACGGGAATAAAACCAATCATTTCCTGTTTTCTTGTGCAGTTTATTTTTATCACTTTGAACTTAATTTACAAACAGTAAATTCTTGAGTAGGACCATATCTTTCTGCACTACAGTGCATGTGAAAGAGAGTAGATATATTTAGATAAGAAAAAAAATTGATTACATAATCACATAATTTACTTGTTACTCAGTGCGCATTATCGGTGCATACTTTTCGATGTATTTATATAAAATGTGACTTTATTAGTTGGTTCATATAGCCATTTAATATGATATACTGTCCTAAACAAAGAAAAAATTGAGTATAAAAAGTGAGCATCAAATGCATTATTTTAAATCTTTGATAGAATATGCTTGTTAAATCTGAGTTTAAGACCGAAGGGCAATATTACCCAATAAATAGAAAACACCTGTAAACATGATACGTGTAAAAAATGGGGATGTATCTACTTTTTCTTGAATAACACTAGAGATGTT
Source organism: Backusella tarrabulga (assembly GCA_024139415.1). NCBI lineage: Eukaryota > Fungi > Mucoromycota > Mucoromycetes > Mucorales > Backusellaceae > Backusella > Backusella tarrabulga. The sequence goes on from VCJJ01001285.1 coordinate 60,865, forward strand.
GACATCGAATATCGGAATACAGTTTGTCATAAAAGCCAAAGATAAACCAGAGTAAAACTGATCTGCAGGTAGAAGTGTTGTAAATATAGGAGGCATCAATACATAGTAACTTTCAGATCCAAATCCGAATAAAACAGCATATACTGGTAATGGACTGTAGTTCTTTGCGAATGTCCAAACAAAGAAGCTACTTAGGCTTGTAATGACGTTGAAAATAATGTAAGAGTTGAAGTAACCAGTTCGATCTGCTTGCATACTTTAAAAGTATATATACATATATGTTTTTAGTGAATAGCTAGTGAGTATAGTGCATTGAATATAGAGAATTCTAACTCCCTCAACTATAATTCTACCAATAAAGTTACTAGCCGACGTGGCTGCAATAAGTGCTGATCCTTGGGATTCTGATAAACCACAATGTGTAGCGAATGCTATAAAGGTAAATTTAAACAATACACATTACTTGTTAATGCATCATTATTTTTTTTCTAGATACCAAGTCTTACATGGCAAGTAAAAAAAGCGGATAAAACTTCCGAACAGCCCAATATTTGATGCAATAAGAAAAGCAACATAGCTTTTGTTTTTTAAAACCTTTAGTTGAATAATCTGGTTATATTTCTTTTTTCCTGGTTTAGAGGGAACGCGTTCTTTGACTACAGCACACGCAAAAAGAGCAAATGCAAAACAAATGCACCCGAGAATTTTGTATGTCCAGGAAGGACCCAGTTTTTCATTTACGGCTGCCATGATGTTTGGAACAATCAATTCACCCGCAGCTGTTCCACCTTCCATTATACCTAAGGTTATTCCGCGGTTTTTGGTAAGCCATTGAGGTGCAATTACTATAATATTAATGTATATACAAGACGTTCCCATACCAAAGGGTAAGCATTACGTAAAATATAAATGCCATATCTAATAATGTCCTTGGTGTAATTACTTTCTCTCTCACACTTATTAAGTTACTAATGTGTTTATTAGTACCTCGGTGCTTTGAACTGCTATTTCGACAGCTAGAGCTACAAATATTGCTCCGATGATCCTTACAGTCCGGAGTCCAAATCTCGAAACAGCCATCTGCGTAAAAGGACTTGAGATGCTCATAGTGTCCATTAGCATTGTACCAACAAAACTCAATTGAACAAGTTGGGATTGAGTTTTATTGAATACGTTGTAGTTGTAATAATCTTGCATAATACCTATTTCAGACTTCTTTTTTTATGACTTGTCTGTTTAATCCTTACCTCTAACATGATAAAAGGATGGTTAGAAGAAGATGGATATCTCGAGGAAGAGGAAGATCTCGATGACAGCCAAAACATCAAGCAAAGACAGGTCCAACAGCTATTACAGCTGCTTGTCGCTCGTCGGGAAGAAGATAGGTCAGAAAAACAAACAAAACAGGTGATTAAACACGGTCAAGGTAAGCAGACATATACTATCCATTAAAGGGCTACTCGATAACTCATGTTTAATACTAATACCAAAAGGAATGCCCCGGCATCAAAAAGACTAAAAATCACTAAATAAAAAGCTATTAAATAAAAAGCTATTAAATAAAAAACTATTAAATAAATCTATTGCATTGTATCATATGGTATTGATTAGTATTCATCTAAAGAAGCAGCAAGGGAAGGGACGAAATGCTGACCTAGCTTTTAATTTAATAGAAAGTGCAAGAAATTGTTAGAGAATGCAATATTACATTGTCTATTTTTTTTACCCGAAAATAGAAATTTACATTTTGTTCTTGTTAATTTCTCTCCATTTCTATTGATTTTTTCTTTAAAAAATCCCCCATAGTAAAGAAGGATATATTGTTTTAAAATGATAATGTTTTCTTGGTATAACTCATCATATATGGTATGATATCATAACCATTGATATATACCACATATTTATGGTATAAAACTATATTCT
>VCJJ01001286.1:0-10585 GCA_024139415.1 Backusella tarrabulga
TGAGAGAATTCACCAGATCATATATTTTCCAAGTTTGGTTTCAAGCTGCGTGAATCAAAGAAAATTAAGTGCATAATAGTTAATGTCTGTATTTTAATATAAAAAAACCCGGAAGTTTGGCCTGCTTTTGTAAATGGACTGTCAAGAAAATGTTTCTTTTCCTTTTGTGACCAATTAAATCAAACTGTAGTTACACGGAATTGCCAAAGGTTATTAACAAATGCAGAGAATTTCATTTAAATTAGATGCTTATTATTAACTGTAGAAACATCAATCACCTGTAGTCATCGCAACATCCTCATATACTTTTAAACAGATCGATTAAAAGGCTACCTAGAGCTATGGTTATTATATTTTCAATTGCTATAAATGCTATACAGAGTTGCTTGTAAAATATCTTCAAGTTGACTAATTTGCCATGGAAGTGGAACTGGCGAGTTTGGAGTTAACTTTTTGCTTGGCTCCACTTTTAATATGCCTATTAAAAAGACATCACAATGAAATCCTTGCGAGTAAGAGGGAAAAAACAACATAAATCATAAATTGCAATCGTTGTTACAGTTAACTTTGAATACATGTTTTATATACATCAAGTGATTTATCATTTTGTCACCAATAAAAGCGTACAAAACCATCGTGTTCATTCCAAAATTTCCACATCAACATACTTTTTTCTCACATATTTTGCTGACCTCAAGTAAAAAAAAATCATTTAAAATATGTGCTACTGTACTTTGATACAAAAATAGCAATGTTTTCAGTGAAATAGTCAAATTAGATCACACAACATGTCGCACCAAAGAGCTCAACTTTCAGGTTTCTATCGTTTATCTAACATGATTAAAATACCATTTTTAATCATTAATGATGAGGTTCATACTTTTCCAATTGATTAAAAGTTGGTTTTTATAATTATGTATTTTTACCGATCAAAAATGCTTAAAAAGGAGATGAGCAATATTATGATCATATAATGATTGAGAAGAAAAAAAAGGGAATGCTGCATCACTATAATTTCTTTAAAAATATCGAATTAAAACACATCTTTATGCAACCTGTACAGCCACACATTTCATTCATTGTAATTCATAGCTTTATTTTCATGAGCAATTCAAGGATATCTACAAAAATGCATCAAAATCCCCAATAATAAAACTTTGATTAAACATTTAATTGTATTGATCATTCAAGCTATACTGACAGCCGTTTTTAGTAAGTTGTACAGCTTTATAAAAAATCCCATCTCCTTTTACCAATATAAAAGTAATTTTTTCTGGTGTTTTGACAATTAAACTCTTTTTTTTTCTCTACTTTCCTTATAACTATTAATCATTTAAAAAAGACATGGACGAGTCCGAGAAGGATATTGTAACAGAACAATTAAGCTACGAAGAAGATAATCAAAAATGGAAACACACTCCTGAAGAAAAAAAGCTTTTAAGAAAAATCAACAATACAGTTTTACCTACCGTCTTTTTCATTATTTTTATTCAGGTACAAATGCCCATTGACTTATAACAATGAAAAAAAAAAGAACCATCTCTAACAAATCATTATTATAAAATCAATCAATATGCATAATATGTGCGCAATTAGTTCTGCGATAAATCTGCACTGAGTGTAGCAGCAGTACTTGGTATGAATGATGAGATAGAAATGGATGACAATCAATACAGTTGGCTGGGTTCTATTTTCTACCTTGGTTACCTTGTTTGCCAGGTATAGTTAAAATTGAGGTGAAAAATGAGTTTTAAGCGCGGAGATGCTCACGGAATTTTTGTCCAAATTAGGTTCCAAACTACTATCTCATACGCCGTATTCCCATTGGTCGCTACCTTGGTGTTGCTTTAGTACTGTGGGGGTTCTGTATGGGTAGTACAGCTGCTTGTCATACTTATCCTCAATTGCTTGGTGTTCGTGTGCTTCTTGGTTTTTTCGAAGGTGTGACCTATCCTTGTCTCTATATTCTATTGAATACATTATACCGTCGTTCAGAACAGCCTGCCATCTGGGGCTTCTTTGGTATTGGTACTGGAATGGGTACAGTGCTAGGAGTTGTCATAGCATACGGTTTAGCACACATGGAAGGCATTAATGGTCTTAGAGCCTGGAGATGGTACCTAGTTAAATTTTATGCACGATTATGAGTAACCTAGACTAACCTGTTTTTTCCCATCCTTGGTTTTTTATGCAATTGCTAGGGCATACCTTATATTCGGTATTGCGACAGTAGTCATTGGTATTTGCACATACTTTTTGCTAGCTGATACACCAGATCATTGGTTATTTCGTCTTACAGAAGTCGAACACGAAATTGTGGAAGAGAGAACTCGCGATAACAACGTCGTTCGCGTTAGAGATATCAAACATTCACAAATGTGGGAGGCGATCAAAGAGCCCCGTTTTTGGATTTTGTGTTTGGCGGTTTGTTTAAACACCCTCCAAAATGGCGGTTTAGTTACTTACAGTACTATACTTGTTGAAAACTTGGGCTTTAGTGTAAGTTTAAATTATAATCACAATAATGACAATGAAAATGATATAAATGACCGCTCCTTTTCTATTCATCTCAACAGAGCTTCATGGCCATTATACTACAAATACCTAGTGGTGTTGCCGCAGCTATTTCCGCCATTTGTTCTGTAATAATTGCAAAACGTCTTAATAAGGTTGTTTTTACTGGTATTGCCGTAACATTCCTATCATTTTTAGGATGTTTGCTTATGATTGTAGTCCCCGGAGCTGGTAAATTGGCTGGCTACTATATCAGCTGGATAATGACAGGTACTGGCGCTATTTTGACAACATTGACTTCCAACAATGTCTCGGGTTACACTAAGAAAGTATTTTATAACGGTGCTGTCGTTGTTGCCATGACCATTGGTAATTTTTGTGGCCCCTTGATGATGACAGGAAATCAGGCACCATACTACATTGGTAGTATGATTGGCTATGTTGTTGCTAACGCAGTTGTTATGTTATGCTTTGTTTTACTTTATATCATCATGCACAGAGAGAATAAGCGCCGCCTAGCCAATCCACCAGAATCCAAATCTGATCCTCACTTGGACCTTACTGATAAAGAAGACAGAAATATTCTTTACATTATATAATTGTTCACATACTATAAATCCATTCCAGATTAATATTTGGAAAACACTATATTATTTTTATATATGATACCTTGTAGTAAAATGTTCATTTTATCTCATAATACACATTGAAAAAAGCCAAAAATGAATAACATAGTCATAGTCTGTTTTTACTTATTTCTTTTTTGCTCTTACATATTTTATCACTGCGTGTTATAACAATTGCAATTAAGAGAACGGAATAAAAAGAAGTAGAAAACATAATTCAATGTTCTTTACTTCACAAATGGCCTTTAGCATGCTGGCAAATGCCAATCATGTTTCATTAGACATTTTGTACTTTTATCCCTTAAAGGACCGATATAATTGTTAAAAAATTGACAATTATTGTTTAAATAAAATATGTATAAAAACTTATTGGTCTTCAAATTTATTATTTTCATGATAATCAAGAAAACAGATTCTTGTTTCATTAAAGCATAATGGCACGTTACAAGTCTTACAGTACGTCTTGATTCTATAAGATTTGCCTGATTCCTCTTTAAGCACTTTGCCCTTGTAGCTACACCACATGCAAGAATTTAATTAATTTAATGCTTAATTATTAAAATAAAGTATGAATTTACGGCTACTGTTTTGTTTTTATATCGTTTTTCAGAATGAAGCCTATAAGCTACACTCCCACCTTTACTAAGCTAGAATAAAAGAAAAAACTCTTTTGAGTGAGTAATATTAAAGCTTTTACACATTCAAAAAAGTTTTTTCTTTTATTCCAGATTAGTAAAGATGGGGGTGTAGCTTAATAACTTTTCGAGAAAAAGTGAGAAAATTTTAGAAAAAAAGGTTAAGTGTCAATAAATTGACACTTGGTCCTTTAAGGGATAATTAATTAATCAATAAACCTTTTATTGTGTAAAAACGATTAATCATTTGTTTATATAAATAAATTAGTTTCAGTTTGTTTAAAACATTAAATTTATTAACCCAAATAAACAAACACTTGAAGATACTAATATCAAGACAAAACTAATATGAAAAGGAGAACTTATTTAGCCGTTCTATTTGTTGCACATACTGTTTTTTCAAAAAATTGAGAAAGAGAGAGAAGTTAAGATACGTGTGTATGCAATCTCTTAATACTGAAAATAAAATGAAACTGTATATATAAAGATATTAAATACGAAATAACACATTATTATCTACACTAGATTCAGTAGCAGGCATTTGTTGACATCCATAATAAAGTGAAGGCAAGTCTTATGATTGTTAAATGATCAGACTCATCTGATGTTTCACAATGGAATCTTAATTCTACAAACATTTATTAATCCAGCAAGTGGGGGCCTCTTGCTGGATCTTTGTTTAGCTAAAAAGAGAATATCTTTGTACAACATAGATTTAATATGTTGTATACATGAAAAGAGAGCTAAAGAAACTGTACATATTGGCAATTGTTACTAACATTACTAGATGCAAGTGGAAATACGAATGAAAAACTGGTTTCCACAGCGATATAAAGAGATTATTCAATACCTTCATTTTATAAAACTTATTTGAGCCCAAGCACCTTCTTGTCTTCCTCGCACAGAACCTGGCACAAAGCGGGCGTTGAACCGATAGGACTAATCCTTCGAAAGTAGCTTAATTTTTAATAATACACCTTTTCTGTATTGTTGTTTTACTTGATGATCCAAGTACTTGGAATACTTGTTCGAAAAGTCAAACTATTGTCTCGGTGTACAGTCCCGCCACTTGTCTTTTATTTGTTAACAGCCAACGATGGCACAAAAGGAGGCCAATCAGAATCTCCTGATTGGCTTCTCTTCTTGATTTGCCTTGTAGAATTAGCATTGCCGCTGGTGTATAATCCCGGAGGAACAATGCTTGACAGTGCAGTTTGCGCTCTTGTTGCTGTTGTTTTAACGTTCTGCATGATATTTTATGTCCAGGATCGGCATAGCGTACCTAATGGCAAGACAGTCAAACCATTCTATGGCATTTTAACTCGTGGTGACACAAGCGATTCAGAGCAGGGACCTATTCTCTCTGAAATGCGCAAAAATGGAGGCCGCTTTCTATTACATGGCTTCAGCTATGCCTGTTTTTACTTGGTTGTTTTCACTGTACTTAATACCTTTGTTCAAATCTGCAATGAACCACCTGCCATAGCACAGCAGGTCCCTTACTTGTATCTGATGTTTACCTCATGGATTCCACTTGAAACGTTCATTTATTTTTTTTGGCTGGGTACTACAATGGCATTCATCATTGCCTCTAGTACTTTGATTCATTTGCTATTGAATGCAACCTTACTCAACATTCTATTATGGATTCCTGGTGTTTCAAATGGTATCCATACAAAGCTTCATGATGATCTTAGTCACTTTATACAACAGCCTCCTCTTTTTGATAAACCATGGTTATCTCGTAATTTAACTGATTTATGGTCACGACGCTGGCAGCAAGCTTTTCGACCTGGCTTTGTACGCCTGGGCTACGCTCCAGGACGCCGGCTTTTTGCTGAAAAGAAGAACAAGTTGTTGGGTGTCTTGTGTGGTGTATTTGGCGCCTTTTTATGCTCAGGTTTATTACATGATTATATCATGCTCGCAGCAGTCGGAGGAATTCGACGTTTCCATCCACGAGAGTTCATTGTAGGTTCTCAAACCGTCTTTTTCATTCTTCAAACGATTGGATCAGTTGTATCTAATGTATTCCCGTTTCGATTACCTACTTGGGTTTCAACAACACTTTGCTTCTTGTGGGTATTTTATACTGGTCCACTCTTTGTCGAGCCGTATGTACGCAGCAAGCTCTATCTTTATGCTGTGGTGCCCGGTAATACTCATATTCTTGATTCGTTGATTGGCCCTATCTGTCCGTATGGAACACGATCATATTGATTGAATATAATAGAAAATTAAATGAATAAATAAATAATTGTAGTAGTAGAGTGTTTTAATAATATCATAAAAATGAGTGTAAAAAGAGAGTATATTTTCCTTTCGGAAGCAATTTTAAGATAGAGAGTCCATTTTACCAAGGAGATATAACAGGTGCTTGACTGATACACCATTATTTAGGGAAAAAATAGTATTGGAGAAATGAAGCACGTTATACAAATAAACGCAAATCAAAGACAATCGAGTAGAAAAGTTGCATGAACAATGTCTCAATAAAAGATTGGTGCAATCCTAAATTAGAAGGCCATTTTTCAAACCACCCAATCACAATCCCCATAATAGGCAATGTGGTAATTTTGAGAGTCAAGTTTTTTTGGGGGTAGAAGAAGCGAGGGGGGGAGAGCTCCTTTGATTGAATGGAGAGAGAGAGAGTATGTGTTAGCACCCACTGTACTTTTTTTTTTGAGAATCCTATAAAAGCTAAACGCTTGAATCAATTTTTTCCTTTTCTTCCTCTTATTTTATTTTATTTTTTCCTCCCTCTCTCCAATTAAAAAATGACAACTTTACCTCGATCTCCTCCGTTACAGCCCAATGAAACTGCTCACAAGTTGGAAAAAAAGGTGACCACTGCTTCTCCACCAAAGACGCCACCAGGTGAAAGGTCTAGTGATGGGTACTTTTTAAAAGGTGAGACACGTCAGGTTTCTCAAGGAGAATTTGAACCTGAGCAGCACTTTTATCCCCGTGTCTTGAATGCACAAATACATCCCTTGGTGCAATCCTTTTTTACGTTGGGTAATGATCGTATTATTGCGCGCTATACGCATTTAAACCCTCAGGTGAAACCAGAAGTATTGAAAAACATACTTTCTTATAGTCCTAAGCATTTCCAGTGGGCGGGTAAGTTTTTTTTTTTTGGCAGGTGAGAAATTCATTTTTCTTTGGTTAGGTTCCGATTTATTTAATGTTACTACCGCCTCTGGTCAGCGTCAAATGATTGTGATAGAAACAAACTCATGCCCCTCTGGCCAGAAATCAATGCCATTACTTTCAGAAACCGATGAACACAATGAGCAAGGTGGTTATCGCTTGGTAATTGAAACTGCATTCCAAGAACAGCTCTCAAAGGCGGATCCTCAGTTGGGTGGCCTTGCCGTTGTCTGTGATAAGAATATGATGGAATCAAGTGGCTATGCTGCAGTTTTGGCAGACGTTGCAAAGGAGCACGTGTGGTTAGTTGAGTGGCATAATGACGATTCAGATCCGGATGTCAAATGGGAGAATCGTATCCTTTATGTCCGGGACAAAGAAAGAGGTAAGATATGATATCTCCATTCTTAACCTTTGTATATATATTTACCCGTTTATCTATACTTTAGAATGGCACCCTATCCGTGCTTGCTTCCGCTATCTTACCCAAAAACCATGGAACCGATTCCCATTACAGACAAAGACCATTGTCATGAACCAGATTATAAGCTGTTTAGCCGGAGGACGGAACAAGATGATGGCATCCCGAGCCTATGATTTCTATAATGCAGAAGTAATGGGCACCGGATTAGGTATCAAAACACCTGAAACAATCAATAATGTCACCATAGGTGAGATACCACTTTGGATTCATTCCATGGGCGACCATGCAGTTCTCAAGGTACCATACAGTAATGCTGGTCAGGGAGTCTATACAATTACAAACCAAACTGAATTAAATGATTTTCTATCCCAAGATCATTACTATGACAAGGTAAATGGCATGATTTGTTTATTTTTTTTAAGTTTTTATCTCTAAAACAAATTTTCTTTTTTTGTCTAGTTCATTGTTCAGTCATTGGTTGGCAATGCATCTTGGTCCAGTGCGACAAGAGAAGGTAAATTCTATCATGTTGGTACCATTCCAAACAAGAAGAACAATTCTTATGTAAGTGATCTTCGTATGATGGTAACAGGTAAACAGAAATAAACTTTTTATATAACCAAAATGAAGATGAAAATGAAAATTAATATATTAGAAACTTAGGCAGTGAACAAGGATTTAAACCCGTTTGTATATATGGTCGCAAGGCAAGATTACCTTTGCCCACTAAACTTGAGCCAAATGGTAAATGTAACACAAGAAATATATAATGTACTCGTAATTAATACTCATCTTTTAGCTAATACATGGGATATGCTGGGTACTAACCTCTCAGTCAAATTACCAGATGGTGGCTGGACAACTGATACATCTAGGCTGCTTCTAATGGACCGTAAAGACTTTAATCAGCTTGGCTTGGGTATCGATGACTTGATTGATGCTTACATACAAACAGTTTTGGCTGTGATTGCCATTGACAAGATGGCAACGAGGTTAATGGCTAACGGCAAGTTTGACTATGATTTGTTTGAAAGCCTGAATCCTGACAATGCTCTTTTAAATGAAATCAAACAAGCAAATCAAGATTTTTAAAATAATTTGTATATTCTCTCTCTTTTTTCACACACACGTTAATATATCATATAACTATTTTTGTTTTCTGTTATTTATAATCAAAGCGTATCTTGTTATATCTCTCTCTTGCTCTCTTGTTAGTATCAAGTTTCTAGGTTGTCAAATATTTATTTGTGTATAATATTATTAATAATAATAAATAGAATCAGCCATGTTTAATAATTTTGCATCTTGCTATTTCCATTTTAAACTCTCGTTCAGAACCAAATTTTATTTACCAAACACAAATCAATTTTATAAAATAATTTTTTAATTGTACATTTAGGAAAAATTGTGTAGTGTTCTTTTTCATAATATATAAATTTAAGAAAAGAATAAACAAGAATATATACAAAAAGAAAGGGAGAAAGTGGGGATATCATATGTTGCATACTCATAGGTTTTTTTTAAAAGAAGGGTATGAAGAATCCATAAAAAGAACTACCATTATCATCTGCTATTTTTTGCTCTTTTCTATTTTTTTTGGAGAGTTTGTTTTTTTTCTAAGAAAAGTTGCTATTATCTTCATCAAATTGTGAATAGCTTTGATGCTGAGCCAATTCACCGTATGCAACTTGTGTTGGAATCTGAGCATAATTATGTTGGCGTGTTATTTCTATCGGCACTTGTACAGGCATCATGAGCGTTGATTGATCTGGTATGCTATTCTTGCTACCACAATCGATATAACTTTTACGGGTATTATTGTTTACTTGAGGCGGATTAAAAGGAGGTATACTTCCCCCGTGAGATGCTGAATATTCTCTTTCTCCTCTGCCACCATTGGAGTAATTGGAGGCAAAAGAGTCAGGATAATTCATTGATAAGAGATAGGGTGTTCTGTATGAACTAGCATCGCCATTATTGCTTGCCTCTGTAGCTTTCTTTTCATGATCATTCATCACTGGATAGGTTGTAGATCGAGTAGGAGGCTGAGGTGGTAGCTGCTGCTTTGAATATACAGATTTTGATTTTGGTAAATTAGCTTATCATGTTACATATTTTGCTTTTATTATTTTGTACCTGTTGCTGCATTGACTGAACTAAAGAGGGAGAAAGTGGATGTACCTGATATGTAGATGTCTGCTGCTGCTGCTGCTGCCGTAATGTTGACGATGATGATGAAGATGGAGGCACTGTTCGAGTAGTAGCAGGCCTTGGATTAAATCGGGCTGTTTGTGGAGCAACATCTTCTTTTGCATGCATAAAGATATTGTTGGCTCTACTGTTGTCACCAGTAGCGAAAGTAAATAGTTTTGATCTATCGTCTTGATTAGCAGCATCAACCATGTCACTATAGTGTTCGTGGAAACGAGACCTCAAGCCATCCAAATCATCATTGAACTGTGAAGGATCAAGACCCAAATTTTGAGCAAGTGATTCAATGTTCATCTGAAGCACATCAATATCCTCCGAGATGGTACGAGCCGATTTGGTAGCCATATTCAGTGTCCTAGAAAATGAATTCAAAAGCGAGTCATTCTGTAGACCTTCTGCTGGAGGGGACCTTGGGGTAGATGACTGAGCGTATGAGTTCCTAGAATGAGTAGTATGCTGTTGACCTGTTACGGGTCGAGCATCAGAAATTGGTGAAGTAGGAGGTTGTGTTGAGTAAAGACGTAATACTGATGAAAGTACGCTGGATAAAGCTGAAGATGTATACGAAGTATACGTACCCGTTTTAGTATTATTATTATGATTATTATTCAATGACTCGAGCTTGCTTGCGGTTGACATGCCTGCTAAATTAGCGGCTTCGTCTATTAAACCTTTGGGTAGAACATCCTGATTATCTAAGTTGTTAAAATAATAGATGTTGTTAGAGAATCATAAAAACAATGTAATGGAATAAAGTAAAAAAAATGAACCGTAAAGAAAAGAAAAGGAGAGAAAAAAGGTTAAAAAAAAGAAGAGTAAGTAAACGAATAAAAGAAGGAAGAAAGAGAAAGGTAACAATAGTAGATATATACAACGTTTTAGTAGTTTACTGATTCTATGTAACTGGAACTATTGTATTGTTGTTTTGTTGTTGAGAATCAAGCGCCGACTGATTGGACCTTGCTACTTTATTATGGTGACTTTTTCCCTATCCTTTTCTTTCCGTTTTTTTTTTTTTTTTT
>VCJJ01001287.1:0-19942 GCA_024139415.1 Backusella tarrabulga
GTTATTTTTTTTTCGATAAGTAGAAAGTCTTTATCGATTACTAGGCAATTTTTTATCAATTACAGTAACACGTTTTCTCAATTAATCCAAATCTTTTATCATTAATTCGAAATCATTTCCCAATAACGTAAGGGACTTTTATCATTAAATCAAAACTATTCACCAATAATATCAAAACCTTTTATCATTAAATCCAGTCAGTTTTACTATTAATTATGTCATCTTTTCTAATTAATTCCATGTTTTTTCTCAATAATTTCAAAAACACTGTATAAAAAAGTGACGATCAGTAAACTATGTGTCATTCACGGCAAGTAAAGAGTGCATCGGATTATTTATTCTCCGGAAAAGTCAAGCTTGAAGGAATGACAATCCCTTAGTTTCCTTGTATAAGCATTTTCTTGTGGAAACAAACAATAAAATTGCTGTGAGTATAACTAGGATATATTTATATATATTTATATAGATGAGAATAGACCATAAACCTTGATTAAAATCAAGAACCAATATTACTAATACATTCTCATTCATCTATTGACTAATCCCATTTACTTAAGACAGAGTATCAATCTTTTTGCAATATCGAAACTAATTCTCTCGCATCGATTTGGATTTGTGCTGAATTTTCAGCCAAAAACAATGCAGTTTCTATTCTCTTTGGGTAGGTAGGTTTAGTATTGCTTAGATAAAATAAAACTAACGTATATGATAGTTTGCACAGCATAATAAGCATACAAGCGCAGACATCATCCACCGATACCACCAGGTATTCAATCTATAGTCTGCATCATAATTATATACATGTACTAAATATATTTGCAAAAGTAACAATGGCACTCATTTCTGAGACGGTTAAAATAATAAATCGGGTAAAGTCCCCGCGATGTTTGTTTCTCAAAATCTACGGTACGGTAAAGCGCACCAGCCAGCCAACATAATGACAGTTTCTATTATAGACATACGCTTGAAAGATAGATATTTGTTTCAATAAAGGTATCTGCGTGAGAATGAATTAATATCGAAAGAATAAGCATGTCTGAATAGTGGTTTCCTCATAAAAAAAGAACAGTTTAAAAAGAGAGGAGAACTTCCACTATTTCTTTTTTTATACTCTCGGCAAAATTAATTTCAGGTTACACAAATTCGAAGGCGGAATGTAGATTTATCCGTTGGGTTTCAAGGTGGAAATTCCCGTTCAACCAAAAAAACAAAATATTTTCTTTCTCTTTTTTTATTCTTAATAACAAAAAGTAGAATGAATAGTGGCAGCAGCAGTCAGCAAGAAGGTTCCAAAAGAAAAAGATTAACGCAAGCCTGTGAATTATGTCGCAGAAAAAAGGTTTGTTTGAAGAGGCCTTTTAAGAATAAGAATAAGAATAACACAATGGCTTTTTATTGCAGATCAAATGCGATGGAGAGAAGCCAACGTGTGGAAACTGCAATAGATACCAAATCGAGTGTAAATACACTTCTTCCAACAAAAAGCGTGGGCCTCGACGTGGCTACATTGAGCTGTTGGAACAGCGCTTAAACAAGATGGAACAACTATTACAAAACGTCGATCCAGCAGAAAATGACAAGCAGGCTCAGCAAAGCACCTTACTTTCTCCCATTCAGCAGACTTCTCCTTCTCTTCCTAATCAGCAGCAGCAGCAACAGCAGCAGCAGTCCCCAACCATTATAACCCCGTCACCACGAAGACCAAATATCATCACCACCACCACCCCCACCCCCACCAACAGCAACAATACAGAGACACCTGCGCTTTTCACGGGTGTCTCTTCAAGCATTTTAGGAACACCTCCTCCATCGCAGCCAAGTGCTTCGTTCCCGTCCATTGAGTTGATTGAACATATTCTTGACCTTTACTTTGCAAATCTCTATCCTTGCTCGCCCATCTTTGATCAAACCATTGTTCGACAGGATGTGAGGGAACGAAAGTGTTCAGAATTCTTTATCTACAGTCTGATGGCTGCGTGTGCAAGGTAAAAGCCAAAGGTAATGTCATGACTCGCATGTACTAAACACAGCTCAACGCAACATAGATTCTCTGACCGTCCTGGTATCAATGACCATCCTGCATGGCGAGCAGGTGAGAAATATGCCGAAAAGGCACGTGAATTGCTTGTCAAATCAATAGACGAGCCCACAATGTACAATGTACAGGCATTGACGCTGCTGACTATACACGAGTATGGCTGCGGAAGAGGCCCAAGGTAAGCGCAAGAGTAAGACAGCAGCAATACATAGTAATAACATCATATTAGATGCTGGATGTATGCGGGAATGGCTATTAGAATGGCAATGGAGCTGGGTCTTCATGAGGAGTCGAGCGAAAAGGACAATGACTTGAATGGAAGCTTGGAAAAGCTATCAGAGCAAGAGATGAAACGTAGAGTATTTTGGACGATATTTATTATAGATCAGTAAGTACTGCAATAAATAACAACAACGATAAAACGTGGATTGATCAATTAATAAGCCACAAACTAGATTCTCAAGTGCAGCGACTGGAAGGCCTTCTATGCTGCTCGACAGTAGCTGCACTGCCTTTTTGCCAGGCACAGTTTGTGGGCAATCCGAAGAGTATTACACAGAGACAATCGATGGTAAAAAGCACTTGCTATTACACGTCAGCCGACTGCGTGAGTGCCAAATCCTAGGTACAAACACCTTGGGCACCGTAACCAACATCTCATCAAAGGCTGCCAATAGAGGCAGCCATCGACCTTATCTTAGCAGTTTCACCTATGTCATTCGTGGTGCTAATCTGCTCGGCAAAGTCACACTGTATGTCAACCAAAAAGATAAAAGCTCGGATAAACCTCCATTTCATCCCGACTCCGACTTTTCGAAGCTTGATAAGATGATTGACAAGCTGTTTAACGAGCTGCCCGTCTATTTGCAGAACACGCCCGCCAACTTTGCATCATCGACGGATCAGGATGGAATTGGCGGCAAGCGACAGTTCGTACTGGTATGTTGTCGTCGTCATTGACAGAGAGAGAGAGAGAGAGAGAGTGTGTGTGTGTGTGTGTGAGTGAGTGAGTGAGTGAGCGAAGGCCGGTCGTTTATATACATATTTTTGTTTATAGCTTCATGTATTGCTTAATACGTTAATCGTATTACTACATCGCCCTTCTCTTGTCATGACGGATACACTTAAATCCGACCTTGTGCAGTCGGAATTAAAGGACTATATAAGGAACAGCGTGGATAAGTGCTTGGCAGCAGTCGACAATGTTACGCTGCTACTCAAGGATATTGGAAACCAAGCGAATCTAATGCCACCTTTTGTGAATTATCTCATTTACACAGTGGCAACAGTCATCATTGGCTCTTCCTTCTCACAAAACCAAGAAGAGGCTAAAAGAGCCAAAATGTCACTAGGCATTTACTTTCAGGCACTACTTGTAAGTCCATCACTCGTTTCTATAGAAACATGCAAGTGCAGTTAACTCTAAAACCAATTAGACTGCTCGTAATCACTGGGCAATGGCAGATAAATTGTATTTTATGATACGTGATTTATACTCACTTCATCTCAATGTATTAAGACAAAAGAATGAGTATCAACAAGTTCAACAGCAGCAGCAGCAGCAATTGAATCATGAACAACCATTGCCTTTTCAGAATTCATTTATAAATGAAAAACCTTACTGTGGAGATTGGAACCTATCCTTCCATTGCACAGCTTTATCAACCAAGACACCAGAAACCAATCTGTTTTCGTCAGATGATATTGCACTTGCCTTACAATTCAACAATTCATTCCACACACCTGACAATTTTAACAATCAATCATTAAGCTTCCGCCCGCTACTAAGTCAGACGTTTAATGCTGGTAGCAGTAGCAGTAATAACAATAATAGCACCACAAGAACTGCTATTGGTAACGATGGCAATAATAGTAATATCAGTAACAATGGTGTTGAAAGTAATAACAATAATAAAAGCAATAGTTAATCATCATCGTAATAATAATAATAATAATAATAATAATAAGTAATAATGGCTGATGTCAACCTGATTTCATCATGTCAAAGGTCACCTGTCCTGTTGTAATAAATAGATAAATAAAACAAAATAAAATAAAATAATACTCACCCCTGGGTGTTTTAGTTTTCTTTCTTTTGCTTCTGTACAAGAATAATAATAATAAACACAAAAAGGATGTTTTCTGCTTATTTGATAGCTATCATATTAACAACTTTACTATACTATAGTACAAGCAGCGAACAAACTGACTCAATTGTATCAGGTGAGTTATAATAACATTAATATCAACACATCATGCTTCTTATACATAAAAAAAAAGACCATTACTATCATCAGACTTTTTTCAAAGCATCCGGGTTTGATACTCTTGATGACTGGATTGATCGACAGGAAAATATCAGTTACCACGCTATGCTAAGCAATATCAATCCATCTGGTGCCGCTAAAGGTTTCTTTGCGGCGTCTCTATCCACACATGAGCCGGATTACTTTTATGCCTGGGTGAGAGACAGCGCATTGGTAGCCAGAGTGCTTCACGGTATCCAGAGAAGCACGGATGACATACTTGATGACTATACCATCTTTCAATCAAATATACAAAGCACTCAAACGGTGTGTAACTGCTTAGGGGAACCCAAATTCAATCCAGATGGCACAGGTTATACAGGGAGCTGGGGAAGGTATGGGATATGGGTGTTTTCATGCATACACTCTAAAACCTTATTTTAATAGACCGCAAAACGATGGCCCTGCAGAACGTGCCATCGCCATGCTGCAAATAGCCTCCTCTCATCA
This sequence comes from Backusella tarrabulga, assembly GCA_024139415.1. Classification (NCBI taxonomy): domain Eukaryota; kingdom Fungi; phylum Mucoromycota; class Mucoromycetes; order Mucorales; family Backusellaceae; genus Backusella; species Backusella tarrabulga. The sequence goes on from VCJJ01001287.1 coordinate 4,795, forward strand.
ACACCACGATTTTATCAACACCACCATCATACCCATGATTCTACGTGACCTTTACTATGTAGTAAGTGTGTGGCAGCAACCCTGCTATGATCTTTGGGAAGAAATTGAAGGTGTCCATTTTTACACATTGATGGTCATGCGGCGTGCATTATTGGACGGTGCAGACTACTTTTACTCACACGAGACAAGCGTGTTTTCCGAAACGGCAGAGAAAGTAAAGCACCGTATTGAATCGTTTTGGGATCCTACAAAAAACTATATTATCGCTACACAGGATGTGAGAAATGGTGTTCAAAAACCGAGTGGCTTGGATGCATCGACGCTTTTGGCTGTTAATTTGGCGAGTAGAGATGACGGTAATGAATAAAATAAAAAATCTGCATATTTATATCTATATTTTTATGCTTGGCACAATGCTAATATTATACACAACAGGATTCTTGACGCCTGGGTCAGACAAGGTAAAGTGATTTACAGCAATAAATTGGGTGAGTATAAACTAATAGCCATTCAGATTCTCGCAACCGCCGCTCGTCTCGAGAGCGAATTTGCTCGCCTTTTCCCCATCAACCTCAAAAACAATAATGAGAATCTAGCAATGGGTACAGCAGTGGGCCGCTACCCAGAGGACATTTATGATGGATATCATACCTCCATTGGTAATCCATGGTTTTTGACAACAGCGGGTTATGCAGAACTCTACTATTTAGCTGCACATGAATTTGAGAAAAAGGGTGTGGTCATCAACAAGATCAACCGAGATTTTTTTGCGAGAATGGGAAATGACGCATTGGGTGACTACAAAGTTGGATCAGCTGAATTGGAGCGTATCGTTCAGGCGACACGTCAGGCTGGAGATCGTTTTCTAAAAACAATCCAGTACCATCAGAGCCAAAATGGCTCCATGTCGGAGCAGTTTGATAGAAATGATGGTTTTATGAAGGGTGCAAGAGATTTGACTTGGTCCCATGCTGCCTTTTTGGCAGCCATCGCTGCTAGATCGGGCACGCCCATCGCATAAATTAATAAAACGTGTAATAAACTTATATTGCTTTGAGTTGAAAATGAATAATCCAACTACAAATCATTATTTCAAGAAAGTTTACAACATGATGAGCCTGACTCTTATTTGGCAATAGACTTGTTCAAAGTAAATAATAATACTAATAATAAAGGTTTTGACAAGTACACTTTTGTTTCTATTCCCAGGAAAAATGCCTTTACTCATAAAATAAAAAAAGGGGGTACAAGTTTATTTTTTACAGCTTTAAAGTTTGGAAGCAGCAAGAGAGCCACCATCAACAGTGATGGTAGCACCAGTGGTATAATGACTTGCACGGGAAGACAAGTAAATACAAGTACCGGCAATATCTTCAAGCGATCCGAGACGACCAGAAGGAATTTTGGCAATAATCTGATCGCCAAACTTATCCAAAGTGCCCTGCATCATCTTGGATTGGAAGGCTCCAGGTGCAATCACATTAACGCGGACGCCAAAGTGGCCAAATTTACCGGCCATATGGCGAGAGAGATGGTGAAGTCCACCCTTGGAGGCAGAGTAAGCGTAGGTTTCTTGGGGTGGGCTCTAAAACACAAGTAACCTGTTAATACTCTTATTCATGCTCAATTAATACACCATGTCCGTCTTACTCTTAAACCGTCAATAGATCCGATATTAATAACAGAGCTGGAATTCTCGGGTGAAGCCTTGGCCTTCAACAAAGGAAGACAACTAGCAAGTACGATTATTATTATTATTATTACTGTTATTATTACTGCTATTATCGCCAAAAGAAATAAATAACTTACGCTTGAGTTAATAAAAAGATACTTCTCAAATTCAAGTTGACCACCTTATCAAAGGCAGCCTCAGGATACGTTTCAATGGTTTCATTCCAGTTGGCACCAGCATTGTTGACCAAAACATCGATATCTAGCATAAAGTTGAATACAGTGCCATCGATTTAGTAGCAATAAGAATACATACGATCTTCCCTGTTTGAGATTTCTTCAACCAAACGTCTGATTTCGTTAGAATGCTGTAAGTCAGCAGGAATGGCGATACACTGACCGGGACCTTTCTCGCTCAACTCCTTGGCAACCTTATAACACACGTCAGCAGAACGACTGCTAATATACACCTTTGCACCAGAAGCAACAAAGCCCTATTACCATTGATTGTGCGTGTTTGTTCGTTACTATTATTTTAATACAATGGCTATATCCATCATCACCCATCACTTACAGTGGCGATCAGTTCACCAATACCGCGAGAACCGCCAGTCACCAATACAACCTAATTTAATTTAATGTATTGATTGATTTATATTTAATGTCATGCTGCAACACCCTATTATGTATGATTCATTCCTACTTTGTCCTTAACACTAAACAAGTTACTGAAATCCATTCTGTGTTCTAATTATTGTTGTATTGTTTATGTTTTTATTATTCTTGAAGAAAGAAGAAATAAAGAAGAACGGTGGAAAAGAGAGGCAAAGGTAAAGAATAATTGAGTTTAAATAAAAAATAAAGGCTGACTAACGGATTTTTACTTTTTCTCAAAAACCAATTTCGACTCGTAATAGTCAATTAGCTAACAAAACGTAAGTCATCATAATTCCCACACTCATTTTCGCAGCTAATCTTACCTGCTGTGGGCACTTTGCTCGAACGATATCCGTAGAGTGAAGAGAAAATTTACCGTCCTTCCTGTATATTTCATTTTATTTACTTGAGATTAGTACGCTGTTATTATTAAAATATTTGCATCTTATTCCATCCAATCAAATCGCTTGATTTCACTATTATAATCATTACCATTTAACAAGAGCACGGTAGCTGGACTTCTTTTCGCTTGCATCCGCATTTTGAACTTCAATGATCTTCTCAATGTCGTTCTTCCAATCCCAATCCCTACGGAAGTCCGTATCGCGCACAATATCCTCAGGGTCAACATCATCATCATCGTCTTCCTCGTCATCAGCCTCCTTGTTTTCTTCTTCCTGCTGCTGCTGCTGCTGCTGTTGCTTCTTCTTTGGTAATGTCTTTTGCTCCTTTTGCTTTGGGGGCTGAACTTCCTCTTCATCCTCTGAATCATCGTCGTCCCTTGATGATTCTTCAGACTTGACAACAGGCACTTGCTTCTTTTCAGCTTCCTTCTTCTTGGCTGTAGATGTGTTTTCCGTTAATTTTCTTCTCTTGGGAGGCGCTGAATCGCTATTTTCACTGGCAGCGGATTTTTCAGCTCCAGCTGCCTTGGCCTTTCTGGCACTTCCAGACGCGGCTGGTGTATCGGCGGATTTAGCGTTTGGCTTGCGACCAGCTTTGCCCGTTTTGCTTTTGAGTGCGTCGCGGGCCTCAATGCCGCCATGCTTACTCCAGTAAGCTTGTACCAATTCTTCTGCGTGTCTAAGGACGGGTAAAATGAGTTTACATTTATGAATTATATTAATATGAGGTGCTTTGGAAATTACACTGAGGATTCAGGCTCCCAAGTATTTTCAGAAGAATCATATCCCTTCCATTTAATATTGTACTCGATGCGTTTCTAATAAGTAACAGTAGATTAAGCCATCCGCGTTTTGTTTTTAAAAATATTAAATATATATATTAGTCTTGAAGGCCTTACAGCAGTTTTACCAAGAACACGATGAGCAGCAATGCTTTCAACTTCGTATTCTTCAATCTCTTCTTCTATCTCTTCAACGGCCTTGGTTCTTTTGGTCATTTGTGTTTTCTGTTATTAAAAATAGGAAAGTTGTCAAAGAACAGTTTGAAAAAATAAAAATAAAAATAGATAAAGTGAAAAACGCGTTAAAACAATGGAAAAAAATCGATGTGACTGTGTTGCTCATGCTATGCTTGTGGCGCAACATGATTCACTCTGGGCTTCTGTCATGCAAAAAGTACAAAAACATTGTCGATTGCTTAGCTTGCCGAAATGCTTTGATAGAGAATACGCAATCTGTTACTAAATTCTTCTTACCCACATTTCATATGTGTATCCCTGACAGGCGCACCTTCGCCGTTTCTTGTTCGGAATAAATCATGGCAAGTTGGCTGAATGTTTTAGCACAACGTACCTATACCTTTTAAATGAACTGCCATTCACCCGATACTCAGAATCACAATTAAAATAAAATAAACACGGCAATAACAATTGAATTTGATTATTAATTTATATACTATAATTACAATAACTTTTTAATACAAATGATGAGGGAATGCTAAAATTAACGAAATGGGGCATATCTTATAGTCTCGGATAAAAATAAATATTGGTAAACACTCAAAAGAGATATAAGCTTATTTTTTGTTGCGTTCAGCGATAACGGGATGAAGGATAAAGTCATGTAAGGGTTTTCCACCAGGGACCATAGGGTAAAGGACTTCTTTTTTACAAACAACGGCGTCCATAATGACAGGACCATCATGGGCCAAGAATTCAGCCATCTTGGCTTCAACCTCAGAAGCCTTGGTGACACGGATGGCCTTGACACCCATCGCCTCGGCCAATTTGCAGAAATCAGGGTTCTTCATTGTAGTGCCAGAGTAGCGTTCATTGTAGAAGAGATCCTGCCATTGCTTGACCATACCTTGGAACGAGTTATTCAGCAACAAAACCTTGACACCAATGTTGAATTCAGCAGCTGTGGCAAGTTCCATAGCAGTCATGGAGAAAGAAGCATCGCCATCGATATCAACGACAATGTGATCAGGCTTGGCTACCTTTGCACCAATAGCAGAGGGTAAACCATAACCCATAGTACCAAGACCACCAGAGGAAATGAATGAACGAGGCTGTCTCCATCGGAAATGCTGAGCAGCCCACATTTGGTGCTGACCTACACCAGTTGTAACAATGACCTTGTCCTTCATGTCCTTTGTCTGCTTGTTAAATTCTTCAATAATTTGTTGAGGCTTCAACTCTTGATCATCTTGGGTTGACTTTTCATAGTAAAATGGGTAGCTTTCTTTCCAAGATTTGATTTTATCAAACCATTCCTTGCGCTCAGAGCCAACAATGTGTGGAACAACCTTCTTCAAGTTTTCAGTAACATCACCCTCGATAGCTTCAGTTGCTTCAATGACTTTATTAATGTTCTTGGGCATGATTTCAAAATGAAGAATACCACCGCGGTTTTCTTTGGCAGCCTTTACAGCCTCTGGTGCAAACGAGCTCACAAGTCCAGTAACACGATCGTCAAAACGAGCACCAAGAGCGATAATCAAATCTGCATTTTGCATGGCCAAGTTGGCATAGCAAGAACCGTGCATACCCAACATATGGAGAGACTTGGGATCCTCTTCATCATATGAACCAAGACTTTGAAGAGTAGTAGTGACAGGAATATTACCCTTATTAGCGAGTTCAGTCAAAAGCTTGGGTCCGTCAGGATGGCCAACAATACCTTGACCGGCATAAATAACAGGTCGCTTAGCCATATTAATTAATTCAATGGCGCGGTCAATGACAGGTCGGGGGTTTGCAACAGCGTCTTCAGTAAAGGCACTGATGGCGGTATTGGGGATGCTAGTAGGGCGAGTGGGGATAGCAGTACTAATAGGAATAGATTTCTTGAGAACAGATGCGGTTACATCTTTGGGGAGATCAACGAGAACTGGACCGGGGCGACCAGTGGTGGCAATCTCGAAAGCTTCGTTAATACGACGGGGAAGTTCTGCAATATCCTTGACCATTACGTTCCATTTTGTGCATCCACGAGAAATACCAACAACGTCAGCTACCATAGGAAAATAATATAAAAATGAGTATATTGTATATATATATATAATAAACGTACTGCTCTGTATTTACCTTCTTGGAATGCATCTGTGCCAATGAGACCAGTAGCTACTTGTCCAGTGAAAACAATGAGAGGAACACCATCAGCTTGAGCATCTGCCATAGCAGTGATAACATTAGTGGCACCAGGGCCAGAAGTAACAAGAACAACACCGGGTTTACCGCTATAAAGTAAGGTAATGTAAATAATCGAAATGGCTAATTAAAAAAAGAAGTAAAACGTACGTTGCTCTTGCATAACCTTCGGCCATATGTCCAGCACCTTGTTCGTGTCTAGGAAGGATGAAATCAAAATACTCAGACTCATGAATAGCATCAAAGACGGGTAAAATGGCACCGCCAGGGTATCCAAAAATATGCTTTACTTCATGTCTAAGCATCATCTCATGGAAAATTTCACCACCGCTCATACCAACAAATGAATCATCCATTTCATTTGTCGATGGTTTTTTGTTGAGGGGTTGAACAGTCTTGAACTGAGTATTGTTCTCTGCAAATGCAGGACGTTCAATATTAGAGATTGCTCTAGAAGGAAAGAGTTTCATCACATTTATTTAGTATATACTAGATCTTGACATCGCTAAAATACGAAAATGACTTACGGATTTATAGCAGCATTCTTTGATTTACGAGTAGTGTGAAGAGCAGCATAACTAATGACAGCTCTATGGCGGAAAGCGTTTGCACTAGCTCTTGATGTCAATCTGACTGAGTTCTTCGCTGTAAGTGACGCAAGCATTTTTTTTTTAAAAAAAGAATATAAAGTAATTATAATGATTTAATTAGATTGCTTTGTAGAAGAAAATGAAAAAAAAAGAGAAAGACGAAGGGAAAATGCAGGATATTATATACGACATTGCCAGAAAAAAAACAACAAGAGATCTAGAGTATGCTGTTGCACATAATTTTTAAAACGGCGTTTTAAAATCACGCCAGCAAGAACTGTTCCTATTCATTATATTAGAATTAACTTAACATCACTGGAAACAACTCTTATTATTTCTATTATGTTACTTATATGATTATACCAGAGCCATTATAATGAATAGCACCGGCTTACATTGCTTTTTATTATACGACTCTAATCTAATCTCCCCGTTTTTTATTAAACTCGACATGTGAAATGTACTTTTGTACACCTCTCTAAATAAGGTATATAAAATGAGTCAAACCAATCAAAAGTACTGCTCACCAAAGTGCATTGATAAGATAATAAATACTTTTGTTCTATTGGACAGATACAATATGAATCGCCCTTGCTCACAGCCAAGCAAAAGTGGGGAAATCGGTGCTAATTCACAAAAAAGTCAATCTTGCAGATCATCACAGTTGTTCCATCACCCATTATCCACTGTGGGGATGGCAGGGACTTTGAAACCCATCATTAACTGTAAATATTTTCTCGATAGTCAATTTATTATTTTACTATTACATTGTATTATGAAGTATAAATAATAATAAAAAGACAGAAAGAAAGAAAAACGGGTCTTCTGAGCTTTTGTACAATAGTCCAAATTCTATACATTCATCTATTGAAAAACGCCATATTGAGGATTTCCGTTTTAAAATTTTGATTACACCTGCATTATGTGATACCGTCCGTCTCCCTGCCACTTTTTACAAGTTTTGCAAGTCTTTGGTTGTCTATTTCTCCAAAATATACTTACTGCCTGTATTAGTACAAAAACTATCTGATCATGGGAGGAACCCCTTGTGTTTGTAACTGTGTTGTACTAAGCACCCAATTTTATGGCTTAAAAACTTTGAAATTTGATATTAAGTAAAATGTCTACAATAGTTAAAGTTGTCCAAGAATAATTGCTTAGTTTATTATTAAAAATAAATACTATTTTTGTATGCACAATTTTTCTGTTCAACACTGCAGATGATCTTTTAAATTGTGTCATCAACATAAATGTGATAGTTAGTACAATGGTATAGTCAATCACTATTAGTGGGCCACTAATGAGACATATTTAATTGATAAAGTACCGTTTAAAAGGGAACCATTGCTCTTAAATTTTTCTCTGGTACTTACCGAAAGATATGAATAAAATAATGACAGCTATGGTTGTAAATAAAGCAAATGATCGGATGGTATACATATTAATGGCAACTTGACATAGTATCATTTTTGAATAATTCTACTATCATAGTTTTAAAGAATTGCTTTCCAGTTCATCGAATTGGATGATAACAGTTGTAATGTTCTTATTGCGAAAAGTTAAGCATTTAATAAACTTAAATCATAAAGGTTTATTTTTTCATCCTTCTTAATTAACCTTAACCCGACGAATCAAGTATCATAATCAACGTTAAGAGTGAGTGATTGGATAGTTTATACAAAAATTTGATTTTATTTATGAAGGGTTTCGAATTATTTAGCATATTATTCAATGGTAAGTCTATGAGGCTAGATTAAATTGCTACATACAAAATCAACCACCCCTTTAATTTCATGCAATAGGAATGGATGATGATATTGTGCACTAAAAAGTATATATGCCTGTAGTAATTGATGGGAGGTTCTGTCCAACTGAACTATATATTATCACGGAATGAACACATCATCATCATTTTATTTGGTATAAGTTTGATTACAATTAATATTTAGATATATATCCATCTTGTTTTTTATCAGGACAAGAAGAAAGATTGTATGAGTTTGTATACATACAATTTTAAAATAAATTTTTAAATTCAAAAGAAAAGTATAAATCTCAGGCAGCCTACGATTTTTCAGTATTGATTTTGTCACCGTGATGTCAGCCAATCATATTTATCAAAATATACTTTATAATGATTGGTGGAGATGACATGAATCATCAGTAAAGGAAGACTGTTTTAAGGATGGGCGAATTTTCTTTTTATTTATTTACTTTCTTTCTCTTGTATTCTAAACAAACTATACGAATAAAAAATCATTATGTCTCCCAGAAAAATTTTAATTGTCTGTCTTCCTGGTGATGGTGTTGGACCTGAAATTGTCGCCGAAGCTGTCAAAGTATTGAAGGTTGTTGCTGAACACAGAGCTCAGGCCCTTGATGCTGAATTTGACTTCAAGTACGAACTTATTGGTTTGGATGCCATGGATAAGACTGGTGAACCTCTTCCTGATTCTTCTCTTGATGCTTGTAAGCAAGCTGATGCCATCTTGCTCGGTGCCGTTGGTGGTCTTCCTGGTGCTAAGATCGGTAGTGGCCCTCGTCCCGAACAAGGTCTCTTGAAGCTCAGAAAGTCTCTCGACTTGTATGCTAACTTGCGTCCCGTCTCTTTCGCTTCTGATGCTCTTACTGGTCTTTCTCCTTTGAAGGATCACGTTGTTCAGGGCACTGACTTTGTCTTTGTTCGTGAATTGGTTGGTGGTATTTACTTTGGTGATCGCCAAGAGGCTGGTGAAGATGGAAAAGGTAATTATTAAGAGGGAAAAAGCAAGGGCCATAAAAAAAAAAGGGATTTTTTTCTGTGAAAAGCGACAAGATTTTTGGGGACAATGGTTAAAATAAAGGATGGAGAAAAGGAGTTAAAACGCGTATATTAAAGTTTGAACTAACACAAACTTTTTTTATTATTGTTGTTAATAAGCCTATGATACCCTTCCCTATTCTAAAGAGGAAGTCGAACGTGTTACCAGATTGGCTGCTCTTCTTGCCAAGAAGCAATCTCCACCTGGTACTATTCACTCTGTTGATAAGGCTAATGTCCTTGCTACCTCTCGTCTCTGGCGTAAGACTGTTACAGAGACCATGGATAAAGAATTCCCTGATTTGAGCTATGATCATCAACTTGTAGACTCTTGTGCTATGGCTATGGTTCAACGTCCTACCAGTCTTAATGGTGTCGTCTTGACCGAGAACATGTTTGGTGATATTCTTTCTGATGAAGCCTCTGTTATTGTTGGTTCTCTTGGTCTTCTGCCTTCTGCTTCTCTTAGCGGTCTTCCTGACGGCAACGGTAAGTGTCTCGGTGTCTACGAGCCTATCCATGGCTCTGCTCCTGATATTGCTGGTCAAGGCATTGCCAACCCTGTCGCTACCATTCTCAGTGCTGCCATGCTCTTAAGATATTCCCTTGGCTTTGAAGCTGAAGCTCGCGCTGTTGAAGCTGCCACTCGCAAGGTCTTGGATTCTGGTTTCTATACACGCGATTTGAAGGGTGACAAGTCTACTGTCGAAGTTGGTGACAAGATTTCCGAAGAGTTGGTTGCTTTCTTGAAGGAAATCCAGTAAAAAATGTTGAGCTAGAAAAAAAAAAGGAAAAAAGCTATTGCTGATATGATATCAACTTGTACATTTTTTTATATATCGAAATAAACACTTTTTTGTTTTATCAATATGTTTGCTTATAATTATAAATTGACAATGTGGATATTTGTATAATGTCAATATTTCTTATCAGATCATTATGACCAGCAAATTACAGCTGTAGATTTATAGCAGAGGAAGATAAAATTATGCATATAAAAAAATTCCATTTTAGATTTCCTTTATCATAAAATCGATATGTCGACGTTACAACCAAATAAGCAAGCTTGTTTCCACAATCACCCACTTACTGTATCAGAATATCAATGTTGTATGTTTGCTCTTAATAGAAAGAGTAATGAATAGTCAGAGTAAGAAACTATCATGCTCTAATTTCATCATGTTATATTATCACTACGGTTTTATTTTCTGAGTGTTTTGATAGCCCACTACTGCTGTTCTTAGCACCCGACAATCTTAACTTTATCTTATTAATACGCAATTGACTATTCTTTGGTGTCATAAGCTTACCCATGACATGCTCACTACTTATAAGGATCATATTGATATACAAAACAACGATGGTAGGATGATTGCACTCAAACTTTATCAAGATAAATTGAGATCCCAGATCTATTTTTCTTTTTGTTGGTGCTTCCTCCATGTCTGATTATCCTTTTCGTTGTTAAATTCCACTCAAAGAAAAAAATACTGAGATTAGCACAGACTAATGATTAAATTGCTAAAATTGCTACTGAGATATCACTTTTCATATAGAAACTCATGAAGGAGGCATGAAAGAAGCCTTCTATAAGGCTTCATGGATTGTTGAAACACGAACTATATACGTAATTGGTATCCAAGCCTTTTGTTTACGACAAAATCTGGCTTAATCATAAGCTCCGTTTTAAGAACTAATAGAATACGGACATTTTGAGTCCTTTAACTAATCGAATAATCTAGCTCAAACAAAGCCATTTTCATTAGCATAGTTTCATTTTCTATAATTATATTTCTCTCATCATGGATGGAGATTGGTGATAAGGGCGATCCACGTTACAAGGTGAGTTCATCCTGTTGTATGCTTGTAAATGTATTATTAGTATGATGATGCTTTATTTGGGTTTAGTTCAATCATTTTATACCACCTGCATTAGGTAGCCTCGCAAAACAGTGGTAACCATGGCAGACGTACAAGATATGCCACTTGCGGAGGTAAATAAATGTATCACCCGATTTTTTGACTTTTATGAAAATCACTATTTCTTGGTTATGTTTTTTAATCTGCAAGAATTTATTATTTCACCAAAACAACCATTTTAAAAATAATGATTTCTTTCTATTAAAATAATTAAGCGTTACTTTGTTTTTGCTTTTCAGAGTCATTATTATTAACGCATTCTTTAGTATTTTAATGGTTTTGGTTAGACTCACCCGACCTGTAATTAATTTAACAAACTTTATCATATGGCTGTCACAGTCGCACAAACTACCCTCTGGCCCCCTTTTTTTCTTCTCATTTAAGAAAAAATGACATAATTCTTGAAGCAAGCCAAAGTAAATAATTTGTAAAAATATTTTTAATACAATGAAAGACGCTTAAATGCTGGTAGATTATATTTACGTACAACTCTTAACTTTTAACAAAAAAATATTTCCATTAAAATGATGATAATTACACTTGGTAAACAAGAGATCCCCCCCATGTGCATTCGCTACAAAATATATATAAAAAAAAGGTTTGGTCATCAAGAAGCACAAAAACAAACAAATAGTCTTATTATTAATGCCTCCTTTAATAAATCAAGTTGTCAAAATGTTATTATAGCATTTAAATTGTAATCATTTTTTACTATGTTTTCTCAATTAAAACTTACTAACATAATGGAAAGAATAGCTTTTGATGTATTAAGTAGATCTCAACTAACATGTTTGGCGTCACCTTTTCATGTGCTTTTATTTGTTTTTGTTTTCTTTCTTAAAAAAAACAAAAGGTCGAATTTGTGCTGTCAAAAATAACATAAATGACTAACTCAATTGAACCTGCAGGACAAAAAAAGTAGATGTTGACTAGAAGTGTCAGCACGAGCTGTTCTTTTTTAATCGAATTTGGCTTACTCCTTCGGATGTAAGATAAGCTGCTAAAAAATATCTAGTGCTATTTTTATATATTTATTAAATCTATCTATTCACTTCTGTATAGCCTTTTTTGTCCATCTTATGCAAGAGCAAAGTTTTTTCTCTCTTCTTTTCCTCGGGATTTGCAATAACAAGTAGCATCCGTTCTTGTATACTCTTTAAATTGTATATAAAAACATAAAACTCCGTAGAAAATGCGATAACTTTACCGAGACTCCGGGATGACAAAGTGATTTTGGATATATATTTTTTTCACAATGGAAAAGTGAACTCAGAATATACTCAGTCTTTTCTCTTTTTTTTGTGTATTCTCATTTGGGTCTATGTTCTTCTCTCTCTTTTTTATGGTTTTGTGATTGGTAAATAATTTACCTTTTTCTTTGCCACGAGGGACTGATCCCAACACCATGCGCATGAGCTGAGGTGCCACCAGTAAAAGTAGCTACCCACGCACACGACAACAGCTTATTTCTTTCGGCGATAGATAAACAACAATAAAATCTCGTGTAAAAATAGAGAGATATTGTCAATTCATTCTTTAAAGTCTCGCGTTTTTTTCCTACGACCTACAAGAAATAATTTTTTCTCCTTTTTTTTCATCCGTAGGTTTTCTGCTTAGTTTTATGTGGCTCAACGTTATTCATGAATAGTGTGCTTTGATCCAGCTCGAGCACCCTTGGCTGAGTCAGTATCAGTCTTGTTTTTATGATTAAAATAGGAAAAGTCCAGGTTTATCAAAAGGGAACATGGAGGGGTATCACAAAAGAAAAAAGCACAAATAAGGCGGAGGTTCCCGAGGCTGGGCAACCCAAAATTCAAGTGTTCTTGCCTGTTTTGGAATTATCGTGTAGCCAAAAGAGAATCCCCCCCTTTTTTTAAGAAAAAGTGATAACAAACTGTTTGCCACTAGTTTAATCCCTCCTCTTTTCTTTCTTTCTTTCTTTCTTTCGTCTTTACTTTACCTTTTTAATTTTCCACTGTTTTTTTTCTTTTTTAAAAAGAATTTAATTATTCCATGACAAATGAATCAGCTTCTTCTCATGGTCAAAGTCAAAGAAAAAGCACATTAAATCATAACAGTGGTAGTTTAGAAAAACCACGCAAGTTTCGCTGGTCGTCTTGCTTCTCCTTTATCTCAAAAATAAAAAAAAATAACAGACAAACAAGAATAAGAGCCTCTCAATCATACGAAGCATTAGATCAAGAGGATAAGGATGGTGATAAAATAACAGAATTAATTGAAGGTAAAAAAAATTCAACAGTGTGAGATACCGAGAATATTTAGTAAATAATTTATAAATCTAGACACATCAATGACTTGGAATGAGCAGCAAATGCGAGATAAATTAAAGCTGGAGCTAAAACAACAAACGTTACAACAATTAAAACAACAGCAACAGGAACAGCTCCAGCAATCAACTCCTTTTCAGCAAACTCAACAACAAATACTCACTCCTTCCTCAGCCCTTTCACCGCCTCCACGACAATCCAAGGCAAAAAGAGAAACAATTTCAAGTGCAGCAGAGCTGAACGCTGGCCGTCGACCACTTGTAGATCCCACTCTCACACCTAGAGTAAAGCCTCGCTCTAGTAAAAAGAATCAACCCTCGCTTCTACGCCTGTCATTAGATGCAGACATGTTACAGACTTCATCCTCATCCTCGTACGATACAACAATAAGCTCAATATCAAACCAAAGTGACAGTGATAGCATCTCGTGCAAGACAGCGCGCTCATCCTCAGAACATTCTTTTATTCCCTTTCGCAGCGGTACCTTGGGCGGGATGCTTAGATCCCGTCTTAGTCTTACATCTGCTCCTCCTCTCCCGCCTCCTCAAATTGTTATACCCCCACTTCCAGACTCAAGATCATCGTCTGATATATTAGCATCTCAAGTTACTGCCGAATCTCCGCTGTCCTATAGCAGTAACAGCAATAACAATAGCAGACCAAACTCTGATGGTCTTACTATCAAGGAAAGAAGAAAGCGTACAAGTCCAGCTTCTATTCCCTCTGTAGATCATTTAACCATTGCATTAAAAGAATGGGTGGATCAACAGTCGGAAGACCACCATAAATATCGTTACCACCATCACCTGAACCAATTTGAGGATAAGAATAGCAATGAAGACAACAACAATAATAGTAACAGTATTAGCAGTAAGAGTGGCGATCACACAGCAAATAATAACCAAGAAACTATTCAAGAAAAGTACAGACAAGACGCCATGCTTTCACTTGAAGGCAAAAAAACCAAAGCGGTGTCAGCTCAGCCAATTGCAAATACCCGAGAGTTGGACTACCACTTTGAGAAAAAGGCTGATGAAAATGATCAAGTAGCACGCTTCTCTGAGCAAAAGACACGTTCTTGCACGCAGGATCTTGTTCGAGATAAGGCACAATATGAAGCCATTGTGTCTCGTACCATGGTTCTCCGCCGCCAGTCATCACAGGACGAGCGTCAACCCAATAACAGCAATAGCCGTACCATTCCACGTATAAAGTCAGCCGCCTGTCTGGAGAATAATGATGAAAGCAAACAAGAAAACCCGCTTAGCATCATATGTGAAAATGAGATTTTACTTTTAAGCGATAAAAGTGGCCCTGCAAGTGCCATGCATGATACCAAAATGCTCTTACCTATACCAAGCCATTTGGTCCCACCAGAAACTCCACCTCATCATATCCAATCTGCTCCTTCACTCGTATCGAGTCCTTCGACCCCAAACTCATTCGAGTCATCCATGTATGAACAGGATGATTATGTAAGTCCCCAGCTTACATTTGTTCATTCATCTATACAATAGAGATAAATATATCGTATATTATTATTCGCTGGCACGAAATACACATACACACACTTTTTTTTTCTCTTGCTTTTCTATTTGTTTCTTTACCCTTTTCTTCTAGTTTCCCCCTCTTTTTTTTTTTTTTTTTTTTTTTTTTTTTTTTTTTT
>VCJJ01001294.1:18012-39156 GCA_024139415.1 Backusella tarrabulga
GCAAAAAAAAAAAGTATTGATAATCTCTTAAAAAAAATAGAATACAGAAAACTGAATCGGTCACTTTTACTAATTTATCTATTTTAAAATAAAAAAAAAGGGATTATACATATTATTTTCAAAAGTATCTACTTTGCCTTTTTCTTCTCTTTTTTCTACTTTTATATCTAATTGAGTGTGATATTTATTTCAAATCATTTAGCCTTTTAGTATTACGTTTTTCTACACATAGACCAAAGAATGGATTCACTCGACCTTAATGTACCAGGTTATATGGTGTATTGTGTCATTATCGTATGCTTTGGTTCCTTCAGCAACGGCTGGGTTACCGGATCCATCAATATCCCTGGTATCGTCACGCATTCATGCACCAATGGTGCTTCACATATCGCGAATCAAACGTTTCCTGACTGCATACCCATGAGCAATACCCTATGGGGCTTTGCAGTTTCATCGTTTTGCATTGGTGGGTTCATTGGTAGTATTTCAGGCGGTTCTCTCCAAACAAAGTTTGGTCGCAAAAAGACCATTCTCTTTAATAATGTATTTTGGATTGTTGGTGGGCTTTTCATCTCTGTCGCGGTCAATTCCGCCATGTTTATTATTGGCCGTATTCTCTGCGGTATCGGCTGCGGTGTGAGTACGCTAGGCGTATCAACGTACATTGGTGAGATTTCTACCGTCAAGGCTCGTGGGAGTATGGGTACGTTAAATCAGCTTGGTCTTGTTTCCGGTATTTTGGTCACATCGGTGATTGGACTCCCTCTTGCTACTGTTCCATTATGGCGAATCAATTATGTCTTGGTTGCTGTGCCTGCTCTGCTTCAATTTGTTTTGATGGGTACGTGTGCCGAAAGTCCTCGATACTTGATCTTTGTGAACCGTCTTGACGATGCAAGAAAGAGCCTCCAGAGTCTTCGGGCGGGATCCAATATTGACAAGGAACTTTTTATGATTGTTGAGGGACAACTTGGAACACAAGGTGCCAAGGAACTTTTACAAATGGATTTGCATGATGCGAAAGAGAATAGTTTTGAGAACCAGGGAATCGAACAAGGTCAAGTTGACAGTAACGGAAACCAGTGTGAAGCACTAAACGTGTTTCAGATCTTCACAACCCCCATCATTCGTCGGGTTACTGTTGTTGTGGTCACTCTTCATGCCATCCAGCAACTCACTGGTGTGAATTCTGTTTTTTACTACTCGACCACCATTTTTAATACGATATTTGATGCTAAACTGTCCATGTATATGGCTATTGTAGTGACCATTAATAATTTTGTTTTTACTGTCATTTCGATATTCCTGATTGACCGCATGGGACGTCGTGCCTTGCTGATGCTTTCGGAAGCGGGATCATGCCTATTTTGTATCCTTTTAACAATTGGCTACGTGTATAATATTGGTCCTCTACTCATTGTTGCTGTATTTGGATTTATCGCATCATTTGCTGTCGGTGTGGGTCCCATTGCGTGGTTAACGGCTTCTGAAATGTGCCCTACGTTTGCCTCCTCTAGTATGGGTGCTGTGGGCATTGCTATGAATTGGGCTATGAATTTCGTGAATGGGCAATGTTTCCCCGTTATTTTTGAGGCTATTCAGGGTTATTCTTTTATCATCTATGCTTGTGTTTCTGTGCTTGCCTTTCTGTTCACTTATTTTATGATTCCTGAAACAAAGGGTCGGCCTATGGAGCAAATCATTAAAAGTTTTGAATGATTGGTATAGGGATTTTTTTTGTAACACATAATGAAGCTTAAGCTCCTCTTTCTTTCTTTCTTTCTTAATAAATAATTCAACTAGATACTAAAAATAAAAAGAATACTATCGTACATTGTGCAGTCATCCATGGCATAGTCATCAAAAAGATCACATTTAAACAAGTTTTCGTTTATTAATGCATATCTCAAGGCGGGGTTGGAAATTGGCTAATATTTAGTCCAAAAGACCATTCATTTGTTTTTTTAAACGTTCTCGTCTTTTCTTATTCCTTTTGCCAATTACAATGGCAACATCTGGAAGCCAAGAAGATGGCATTTCAACGTAAGCAGTGGCACTGTTTATTTAATAAATGTGACTGTGTTTTATTTACTTCTTTTTTCTTCACTCTAGTTCAATCTACCATGCAACGAATCGCTCTGAAGAGATGGCGTCATTAAAGTCAAAAATCGAGAGAATACAAGAGCTTCTGAATATAATGCAACCTACTCGAGATGAAAGCAATGGCGAATACGAATTTTTAGGCAAGTAATAAAAAGGTGTGATACCACACATTAGTATTAATGTTAGAGAATATAACAGAGGAGGTATTGGCTGCATCAAATCAACAACTAGAGGAGGAGATAGATGCTTTCCAAAAACATGAGGCAGTGCTGGCAAATAAGATTGGTGACACAGTCGCAGAAGTAATAGACAAAACAGCTCTTGAATACTTGGAGAGAATCGGACAAGAAACAAGTGCCTTAAAGGCATCTCTCGACAATATTCACTATGATTATTCAAACACACTTGGCGATATTTCCTCGGAATTCAACGCCATCGATAATATGAATGAAGAGAATTATGTTGCAGCATTCAAAAAGGGATTAGATGGCTATACAGAAAAAATAAATGCATACACCGAAAGCCTTATAAACTTTGAAGCGGAAAAGAAACAAAAAGCGCAGATCACAGAGTGTGTGGAGACCATTATGCACCAAATGGCTGAGAAGAGTGCTCGTTTTATGGAACATGGCGCAAAACACAACGAATTAATCGGGGACTTGAACAAGGTTGTCGATATAATAGCGATTAATAAGTTTATATTGGATGGTTCACGCATTTGGATGAACACCGAAAATGAATACAAGCTAGCTGGCAAAACCAATGTTATCCATCTTGATAAGCTGGGCGAATCAAGGCACATTGCTAACATTGAAGCTGATGTCAAACGTATCCATGAAAATTTGGAGGCTATATCTCGCAATATTAACACGACAATCCAAGAAGAAACAAAAGATACCCCTCGGATCCCACAAAAGAGACCTCGAGAAAACGATACCCTTGATCCATCCCAGGATGGAAAGAAATCCAGATTAGTAGATCTTGAGGCAACGCATCAAGAATTAGTTGATTGTTTACTTCCATGCAAGGATCGTATATTACATCCATTATTCCCTAGTCGTCTTGAAACAGCCATGACCAAAATTGAGTCCATCTTGCTGTAGGTGTTTTTTTCTTAAGCATTTGATCAAGTTACGAAATGCTAATTTCCATATATAGTAATCATCAGAGACACATCTCAAATGTATTCAAGACAACAAGCTCCACTCAAGATGACCAAACATTGATGAATCTATCCTTACCGAAAAGCATCATGAATATAGTAAACGACGAGAGTAAGAGATCGTTCTCGGATATTCAGAAACGTTTAAATCGCCTTGAAAACATATTACGATAAACAAATAAACAAACAAATAAATAGTATTATTGTTGTTTATTAAAGATCAATCAAAAAGTCCTCTACTTTGCTCATAGGTTGCTCTTTTGGTGATGGTCTTTGAGAGCGAGGAGCTGATAATAAATATTGTTTATATTCGCTCAATTGTTTGATCTTGAAAAAAGGGTGTTATAAGATATTAATAATGATAAGAGACAATTGCTTACCTGTTTATCCAGTTCCTTTGATCTAAGATCAAGCAAATGAGTTATGGGGACAATAAGGTTATCAATCAAGCTACTAATTGACTTTCCATAAATCCCTGCATTATACAATTGGGTGATACTCTGGGGTAAACTGTTCATATCATCGCTTCCATTTGTATTATAGCAGATGCGTTGGTTTACAGTTGTATATTCCTTGTTATGCTCATCATACATGCTTTGTGGCAGTGTAATGTATGCCTGTCGGATTTCACTAGGAATCGACTTTTCTGTTTCGATTTCTAAGGGAATGTTTACTTTTTTCGGTGTGTTGTTGATCATTTCAGACTGGAAGCAAGTGATTTGCATCTTCTCTGCCTATTATTAGGGAAACAATTAGATTCAATGACAAAGAACAAACAAAGAGAGTGCTTACATTGTCGCTGTTTGAATTAAAGCAGGAGATGATCATACCAAAAAACCGATCATCCATCAACTGTTGGCTCAATTGTGTTTGGACATCTTTAAACAAACAAAATAATCAGTTTTGTTACTGAACCCAATGTGATCATTATTAATGCAAGTATTACCTACATGTGAAGGGAACACCGTTATGTGTGGGTGGCTGTGATACTATAGTAATTCAAATCAGTGACCCTTCTACTTTTGGTATTTCCTAATCCTACCCAGCCAACAACAACTTGCGTTTTGCCCGTCTTTCTACTGAATTCTTCTGCTTGGACTGCTGCCAAGTGGAGGTTTTCTGGTGATATCTCAACACGATCCTTTCGTTTGTCAGATCTAGTAAAGATGCAAATGTATTCTACTTGTGCAATTGTACGAGCACTAAGATAGGGATTGTTACTTGGAATCGTCTATTTAGTATACATGTTTAGTTCTAATGTGATTCAAGATTAGCTTTTTTTTTCTTCTTTTTTCCTCATTTACCTTCCAATTTCCAATCAGCATGCCAATAATCTCTTCCTATTGAGTTATATAGTTATTACTACATGCACTGTTGCTGACTTATTTGTGACATTACTTTTTCAGTAGAGTAAGCATGAGATAGCATAAGCTGGTATATGCTTGCTGGCAGGGTTACTTTGGATAGCATTATGTGGGGTTTTTGGAAGAGAAAGAAAAGGAAATCCAAGAATTAGAAATAAATCCATTTTAGGGTTTGGCCAATTAAAATGTCCATAGTGTTGTCATAAAGTCTTGTCATGATCCATCAAAGCCAAGCGAACTTGAAGCTTCCACGGGTTCAACATCTGATCCTTTTGATAAGAATATATATGTTAACTTTCTTTCACTACCATTGAAGTGACCAGTTATATATATATATATAGGAACATGACAAGTTTCATGCTTTGGTGTTCAGTAAAAAGCAAGACTAATCAGATATCTATCATGTAAATATTAGACTGGCGCTAATTTACATGTACTGATGCTTTATTGAATGCCTTTTTTTTTTTATAGAAAAGCCAAAACTATTCAACTTGGTGCATTGGGGCTCTGTTTGAAGCTACCTAATCGTAATATATACAATATACAATTTATATTAACTCGGTTCAAATATTACCAATTGATTCTAACGAACAAGTTAATATGATCAGGTCCAGGTCGTTTAGGTGAGAAAAGAGCCGCGCAATGGAATTCGGAGCTATGATTTTCATTTTCAAGTGATTCTCACATTTTGTTTATTTATCCTCTGTATCTCAACTAAAAAGTATACATATTATGCTTGTTCAGTTATCGATATTAGTCTCTCTCTTTTTTTTTTAAAGTAAACAAATAAATGTAGTGGAATAATAACAACTCAATGTTAAATATAAGGTTCCTGATGTTTACAAGTAAATATATATAGATGAAATATGAAAACAATCCAGAATGTTTAGACCGTATTTTATATTCTGAATATAATAAAGGGTTATAAACCATCCATTGTACTTGTACCCTTGAATACTCGGATAGAGAGACATTCCAACTTTGAATTTCGCTATGAGTTTGGTTACTACTACAAGCCGATGACATTTACTACAATCACATGGTGTTTCTATTTCTAAATAACACTACTCTTTCTCAAGAATGAATAAATTTCTGTTACCGTGCCACAGTAGTACCAAAGTTTAATGAAGAATATCAAGCCTGAAGATGGCGAAAAGTAAGCACACCAGGTAAAATATTTCACCCATTAACTGTTAAAGGCAAAACTACGCCAAAAATAGAACATGAATTCCATCTCCGATACGAAATTTTTTTCATTTCTGTTTGTGCAATTTGTAGGGCTGGTTTATTAAAGAACGTTTTCTGTCTCGATCGCAACGGCCATGTCAATTGTAATTTGAAAAAGCATAAAAGCCTGTTCTTTACATTATATCAATAGAATAGGATAATAAAACGCTCAATGGTTTCACATGTGTAGGATAATACGACACAACTTATGCAGAAGCCTGAATGGTATACAAATGCCCAAAACTACTGGAATGAAGTAGATCCTTCTGTGGATGGCATGTTGGGCGGATTCGCAATGGTGGATCCAATCGATGTCAAGGGCTCGTTGGCCTTTATTGACGAATTTGTTCACGGTGTGCGTGGTGTAAATAATGTCTTGAAAAAGGAGCCCGTCTTGGAGAATGGCTATGCTTGTGATTGTGGGGCAGGCATCGGTCGTGTCACAAAAAACTTTTTATTAAAGGTTCCATTTGAGAAGGTGGATCTTGTTGAACAGGCACCTCCCTTTGTCGAGCAGGCAAAGAAGAGCTATTTGGCAAAGGAGCTGGAGGATGGACGTGTTGGTCAAGTGTATTGTAAAGGGCTTCAAGAGTTTACACCCGAAGCGGGCAAGTATGATTTAATATGGTGTCAATGGGTGCTGGGTCATTTGACAGATGGTAAGAACGTGATGACATAACTAGATGTAATTCTATTCACATATACTTTGTTAGATCATTTTGTTGATTTCTTCAAAAGATGTATTACTGGATTGAAACCCGACGGGCTTATTGGTGTAAAAGAGAACAATGCATCCAGAGAAGCATTGTTTGATGACGAAGACAGTAGCATCACTAGAACCAACGAGGAATTAAAAGTTTTGTTTAATAAGGCTGGTCTAAGCATCGTTAAAGAGGATGTTCAGAAAGGACTTCCTCAAGGCTTATTTGCAGTTAGAATGTAAGTAATAATAAAAGAAGAAAAGGAATGTAATGCAAACGATACTAATCTATTGCTTAGGTACATGTTAAAACCCAAGCAAGCTTAATCAATGGAATTTTGCAAAATAAACAATAAAAGATAAAATTAAATCAAATTTCTACATGTCAATTCCAATGGTTTTTGCACTGTTGCTGCTGCTATCTTCCCCATTGACCGATTGGGTGGGTGTCACCTCACTGTAGCGGCTCAGTGTTAACGTATGAGTAGCAACACGCTCTTGCTGTTTAGGGTCATGGGTGATCCAGATACAAGTCCTTGATTTTAATGTGTTTTCAACCAGTCGAACAGAGTCAGGGTCCAATGCAGATGTTGGCTCTACATGGATACACATTTGTGCGTGAATATTCTACAATCATTCTCGATTATTAACAATTGATCATTTACCATCCAAAAGCAAAATATCGGGTCGAAGGGAGACAGCAATCGCCAAAGCTGCACGTTGCATTTCACCGCCAGACAAATTGCTCCATTTTTCTGTGAAATGAGACTCTGAGAGATTCCATTCATTACCAATCTTGACCTGAATTGCACAAGGTGAATATATATAGAGACATTTACAAAGTGAGCATACAATCAACTTACTGGATCGTCGACTTTTCTATCTTTCTGACTGGCGTACTTCCTAACCATATTGTAAAAGTCAAGGGGTGTACCAGGATGAACAGAGGGTCTTTGGGGTACATAGAGCACCCTTGATCTCCAAGTTGGAACACCATAGGCGTTTACGTCTTTACCAAACAAAGTGCTGTAGCCCTTTTCATATGGAATTAACTCAGCAATACACTTCAAAAGCGTTGTCTTTCTATATTTTATTTTTAGCCAACTCCTAGTTTGGGTATTTTGTACAACTTTACCCAACGCCACTTGGTCCTCTCAAGCAAAGTATCTGGCCTTCTTCTAAATCAAAGCTCACTTCCTTAAATAACCATCTACCATCCGGTAGCTGCATTGAAATGTCATGTGCTTGAAAGGCAGTCATGCTTGAATGATAAACAAGAAAAAAGAGATGAAAAAAAAGGAGATGAAAATATTTGTATCGTATCATATCATGACCATCGTTTTTAAAACACAGAATGTGTCACATCATTTGTCAAATTGCATAAACAAACATTGTGTTTGATCAGCATCTTGGTTCCATCAAAAGGGCTGTATTCCTTCTTTGTCTAATATTTCCTATCTTCTCTCTCTCTCTCTCTCTCTCTCTCTCTCTCTGGATTAGTACACGATCAAATAATTCTTCACACATTTACACCCTCTTAAAGGTGCGCTGTGCATCTGGGATGTAATTTACGATATCAAACGCCCATGCACAATTAGTGCGAATTTTAACTTGCTGTTCCTAGGTGATGTAAACTATATTTCCGATCTTGATCAATCAAATACGAATACAAAAGCTCAAAAGTAAAATACTGGACTTGTTTACAAGTCATCGTATATACATGATTAAGTTCCACTTACTTTTCCTACTCAATGAAAAGCATCGTTCTTCTTGAAAAATACATTTTTATCATGTAACCAATATTCATTTAATAGGCACCGTTAGTTTTAACTACACTTTATTCAGTCAATAGAAAAGATGGCTAGCCACTAGAGCAATATGCCATATTTGATTCGTATTTATTTACGTTTTAATATCTCCCCATAGTATTTTCTATATTTCACTGCTAAAAGTTGTTTCTTGGGTGGTGCCTAATGTTCAGCCCTTTCAGATAGTTGGTAACTGAGATAGGCCACGTTAAACTACACTTCTCCATATGTGATATTTTAGCTTAAAATTGAGACATACACTCCATGAAGAGGGACAGGTAACTTATGTCATTTTATCTAAGATGCTTCACAATAAGAGTGGTTTAAAAATAACTGGAATAGTGCTCCACTTTTATACATGTTCTATTGTATGTAATTCTGTATATTCTCTTTGGTTGTTTAGGCACTAGGGACAACGTTACAGTAACCAGAGACAGGGTCTTTTTCAAGTTTAGATTTTCCATCAACCAAATCCTTAATCACTGTATGGATTGTAGAAAAGCTATCAAAGCCAATAAATGGAATGTTTTCCTTTTCACAATAATTCGCAAGATCTTTTCCATTTCTTGCAAAAAGCAAGTCGCTGTGTTTAGCCGCAGAGATGTCCGATAGACCATCACCACAAAATGCAAAGACTGTATTTGAATCTGCATTTTCGCGAGCCTTCAATAAAGCTGTTTAGCATAAAGAGAAAAAGTCAGCTATGTAGCGAAACTTTTTTTTTGAACGATATGTTGCTGCGTTTACCTAATGATTTATCATTTCCGAATTCTCTGTATAAAGTATATATTAAATACTGTCAGTGTGTTGGTAATAGTAATATAACTTACGTGTCATCACGATAAATGATTTCCCACTTTTTACCCTCAATCTTTGATGAGTTGGCAATGATTTCGATATCATTTGCTTGCTCTCCCAAAAAGTTCTTTAGGACTTGGCTAACAACACAATCCAACCCACTATAAAAGCTTATTAATCCTGATTTGTACAGTATTTTTGATAAAACTAAAGTTAACTTCACCTGCTCACAATAGTAATAGGGTATCCATTCTCCTTACAATAGTCATGAAAGTCATGGAAACCAGGATCAACTCTACAATCTGTTATATTCTCTGTTACTTCGAGTCTGTTATATGCTTGACAAGTAAACTTACGATCAAGATACTCATTCCAAGCTTCATCCCAGGTCAATCCAATAGAGTCCCAGAGTTTCCAAACAGCCTCTCTAATAAGAATGCACATGAATCACTGCTGTATACTTTATCATATGGACCAATGGTTTTGCTACCTGTAGGACATTGTACCATCAACATAAGCATGCTCCAGTTTTCTGCGTCCTTCAAAGCCAATAGAGCGTTTATCATCCATGATAACACACCCAGTGTCTACAGATATGTGTTAATAATATGTTTGATATAGTGAGCTACAAAATAAGCATGTGAAAAAAAAATACCTTCTAGTGAAATGGTACCATCAAAATCAGAGAAAACTTCAACTTTAATATTTTGCATTTTTTATCGAAATATATTTACACAGAAAAGTTTGATAGCAGCAGAATTCTTTCTTTTATACATATTAGAAGTTTGTGACGTTTGATTCACTTACTTGATATGGGTATTTTTAAATTTTTATTTGGCAGCCATTTATCCATATCTGGATATCATATCAACAAAACTTTTGCTAAAACCGTCTGAAATAAAACACTATCAAAAGGCGTCGAAAAATTGCTGCTGTATTCACGAGTACTCCATGTAGTGTAACAATGTCCAAAAATACATAATTGCTTTACTCATTACTACTCTTACAAGATATAGTGAATAAGTCTTTCCAACGTCTAATTAATGAGTAAAGTGTTACAATTGGAAAGAGTAATACTGATTTTTGGATATTTGAAGACAAACCATGACTTAAACAATAATATATACATGACAAAATGCGTCGATAATAGCATACTTATTATCCCCCTCAAAATGGTATTTTTATATAAATATATATATAATGATTTGAAAGATATAAAGTAACGTTTCATTAACTTGGAATACTTGAGATGGATATATTATCCTTAAACAATGTCTTGAATCTACCACTAAACAAATGGTTTGTTTTAGAATATAAAATGCACAAAGTGAATGAGCTATATAATTAACACTTACATCATCTTGAGCAATTGGACTTTGGAAAACACTAAAAGAAAAGAATATGGTGAATATGTATATACGTTTACAATTCACTTGTGGTTGTATCTACCCTCCATAATTTCTACCATTAAACTCCAAGTCGACCGTGTTGTCCTCTCCTCCAACACCGACTGTTAAAATTTTAAAATCATTTTCTACATCATATAAGAATGGTGTTGGATTGATTTTAGAGATGCATATATTACATTTATATATATATATATATATAATTACCTGGTGAATCAACAAAAGTAGTTTTGTAGAGTGTAATAGTATGATCAGTGTCTACTTCTACATCACAATCTTCTTCATCGTCATCCCAATCTCCTTGTTCATCATAGTCGTCATAGTCGTCATCATGATGATGGTGATTATAATCATCCCCCTCGCTTCGTTTAACCATACGCATAGAAAATCGATCTTTATTTCCCAGTAAGCGAACAGCAGCCGTTCCTTCATTATAAACGCCTATGGCTTCGATGGTGATTTTATGATCTTTACCAGCTGCAAGATCAAAAATTCCCTTGCTAAATCCCTCTTTTACAAGAGCCTCTTCAGGTGAAGAGGCAAAGTCATCATTATTTCCAGGTGTGCTAGTTTTACCAAGAGATACACCATTATCAAATACTTCAAATATATCACCGACATTTTTATAATCAACCACTTGTAGCTGAATATTCTGGTTACTAGCCTTGATTTCAAAGGTGTTTTTGGTTGAGCCGACCTTCCAATGGATGTCTTTAAAGCTGCCTTCACCGGAGTTTTTTAATGAAAAAACGGTTCCAATAAATAATGCTATTGTGATTAAACAAAGCATCGTCCTTTTTTTTTCTTCTTATAAATTAAAAGAGAAGAAACAAGTGATAAATATGTTAAATTAGGTATTTTTTAAAGCACTGTATATAAAGAATGAAAATTCTTAATATGACAACCAAAGGCATTTCTAATGTATAAAGATTTATTCTTTTATTCTGTTTACTATCAGTACCAGGTAAACTTACGCCTTGAATGATCATCCAATGGCTTTAAGAAGGTAGCTTGTGTTGCAGAAGCAAATTTCTTAAGACAATGATCGTTTTTCAAAACCGTTGAGCTTGATAGTGCTCTGTTTTTTTTAAAAAAAAAGCCCATTCTGCCTTAACAGAACATGAGATCCATTATGTTTTTTTAAAAAAAAAATTGTAATTATTTGATTCAAGTTGCCTATGGCAAACTGTTGCTTTTGGAGCTCGTATTTCTGGAAAATAAATGTTCCGATGAACTTGGGAGTCCTGGCTTTGATTGTTTTTTTTTCCACTTACCATTCATTCATGTGAGGGAATTTAATCCTTTTTTTAGAGTCTCCTCCTTTTTTTGCGTGCAGAGAGAGAAAGTCTGAGTACAAAACCGTGACAAAATGATCATTATTATAATTGTCTTCGTTCTCTTTCTCATCACTCTTATGCGTTATCAGCACTATTATGAGATATATTTAGCATTACTACTTACATGAAGTATTACTTGAATATGGTAGTAACGATGGATACTCTTTAAAATAGCGTGGTATTATAAATTAAGATGCGTTGAAATATTAAATAAGGAGTCATTTCAAGTCACTCTTTCCATTAAATAATGAATTATAATATCTTTTAAAGAAGAAGTAAAATACATTTCTTCATAAATCCCCTCAATGAGTATACCTTTACTATGCACTCTATTACGGTTAAATCATGTCATGACATAATAAAAATACATGCAGTTGCCAATAGACGGAGCTTGAAATATTGTTCTGACTGAATTTCTAAAATGGATCAAAATGAAAACAGCAAAAACCAAACTCATTTATACAAGAGGAAAAAACAAACTGGTAATATTTAATAATATCTTAATTTTATTTATCTCTTAACCTCATTTGCACGATAGTTAAAATAAATAAACAAATATAAGAGTTTTATATAAAAGCAGTTGTCTTTTTATTGTTTTTAAAATAATTGCAGCACACCAAATATAGAATTTAATTTTAATTTTTTATGCCAAAATAGACTAATCAAAACATTACACTTTTGTAGATAGAAAGAAAACCCAGTAAACAAAACCATTATTATCCAACTCCTTTTTCATTTTGTTTTGATTTTTTAATTCTTCTTCTATTTATTTATACACGTATATATAAACATGTCTGAGCAACCTGCAGGGTTAACAGGCTGGTTTGCCAGCTGGTTTTCCAAACCAAATGAAGAAACCTTAACTGAAGAAGAATTAAAAAGGGCCGTTATGTCAGATCGAGATAAACATGATAGCTCAGCAACTCTTGTCCGAACTGATGCAGAATCCTACCTTGATGCAGAATCTCGTCCACCCGATAATGCTCTGACAAGTTTAGAAAAAAAGAAAACTCGTAGACTCAAGTTAACCAACAACAACCTAGTTTTAAGATGTCAAGTACCAAAAAAATTAAACGAGTTGAACGCCTTCAAAGAAAAAGAAGAATTTACGCATATGAGATATACTGCGGCAACCTGTGGTCCTGATGAATTTTCTACAAGTGGATATAACCTGCGGCCAAAA
The DNA here is from genome assembly GCA_024139415.1 of Backusella tarrabulga. Classification (NCBI taxonomy): domain Eukaryota; kingdom Fungi; phylum Mucoromycota; class Mucoromycetes; order Mucorales; family Backusellaceae; genus Backusella; species Backusella tarrabulga. Next base: position 31,101 of record VCJJ01001294.1, read on the forward strand.
TTGTATAAAAGAGAAACCGAACTTTTTATTGTTATGACAATGTATAATGTAAGTAATAAATATGTCCATGTTTACTAGGGAATAACCTGTTGATTTTATATTGAATAGGAAGATGAAGTCTTATTCACTCGTACTTTACATGGTGTCATGAAAAACATAGCTCATCTTTGCAGTTTAAAGAAGCATAGTAAATGGGGCCCGGAAGGATGGAAAAATGTCGTTGTTTGCATTGTTTCTGATGGAAGACGGGCCATTAATAAAAATGTACTGGATGTCTTGGCTTCTTTAGGTGTCTATCAAGAAGGAATTGCTAAAAATATAGTGGATGATAAACCAGTTACTGCTCATATTTATGAAGTAAATATCTATATTCGTAGCGTGCTTCCATTTCTTTTACTAACCTTTTATTTACATAGTATACTACTCAGATCTCTATTGACTCAGACATGAATTTAAAAGGAGAAAAAACTGTAAGACAGTATTTTTTTTTGAGAAAAAGGGAGACATAATATATTTACTCTTTTTATTAGGGTCTTGTCCCAGTACAGCTGCTCTTCTGTCTAAAAGAAAAAAATGCAAAAAAAATCAATTCACACAGATGGTTTTTTAATGCCTTCGGTCCCATTCTTGAACCAAATATATGTATATTATTAGATGTTGGAACAAGACCTGGAAACAGTAGCATTTATCAGTTATGGAAGGCCTTTGATCGAAATCCACTTGTTGGAGGTGCATGCGGAGAGATCAGAGCCATGCTTGGAACAGCCTGTTGTCACCTTTTAAACCCTTTGGTAGCGGCACAAAACTTTGAATATAAAATGTCCAACATATTGGACAAACCTCTCGAAAGTGTACTAGGTTATATAAGCGTGCTACCTGGTGCATTCTCAGCTTACAGATACGCTGCTCTTAAGAATGATGTAAATGGGCACGGTCCACTTGAAAAGTACTTTATTGGTGAGGATTTGCATAATGCCAACAATACAGGCTTATCCGCAGCCAATATGTACTTGGCAGAGGACAGAATCTTATGTTTTGAACTTGTTGCAACGAAGCAACATGGTTGGCTACTACAGTATGTGAACAATGCTTTTGGTGAAACTGACGTACCAAACCAATTGCCGGAATTTATTTCTCAAAGAAGACGATGGCTCAACGGTTCCTTTTTTGCTGGTCTCTATGGATTAAGACATTTCCCTAAAATATGGGAGAGCACTCATGGGTTTAGTCGTATGTTTCTTCTAACGATTGAGGGACTCTATAATTTAATTAATCTCATCTTTAGTTGGCTTGCTGTGGTAAAACTCATACAGCACTTTTAAAGTAAAAATTATTGCCTTACTCACTTCATTTTTTTAGGGAAATTTCTATATAGCTTTTTATTTTATTACAAAGAGTTTAACCGCAGAAAACGTCGATCCTTTTGGAAATAATTGGGGTGCAAGATTTTTTGATTTTTTTAATTATTTGTATGCATTCCTCTTATTTGTAGTATTCATTTGTGCTATGGGAAATAGGCCTCAAGGGTAAGACCCAAATCATTTCGTTGTTGTTTTTAATGTGCTCATTCTGACATTATTTTGTAGCTCAAAATTTTTATTTATGGCATGTTTAATTGGCTTTTCCTTTATCATGTGTTACATGTTATTCTGTTCATCCTGGCTTATTTACAAAGGTATTCAGCTAGCAGCCGAAAAATACTCGTGGTCTTTTGACACCATGACGAATTTCCAGATTGCTATGAACGATCCAGGGCTTCGAAACATGGTGCTATCTTTGGGCTCCACTTTTGGTATATATTTTGTGGCTAGCTGTCTCCATAGACAGCCATATCATATGTTCACAAGCTTTATTCCTTACTTACTTTTGCTTCCTGGATTCATCAATATACTTAATATATACGCTTTTTGTAATACACATGATGTTAGGTAAAAGTACACAACCTTGCTTTACGTTATTTTATGTTAGTAACTTTCTCTCTTCATAGCTGGGGAACAAAAGGAGATAACTCTGTAGCCAAAGATCTTGGAGTCGTAACAGTATCTAATAAAGATAAAGGTGTTAAAACCGTAGAAGTTGAGCTCCCGGCGGGATTGAGAGATGTAGATGATCAATATGATACTGCCTACGCCAACTTACTCAGAGCAAAAAAATTACCACATAAAGAAGTAAGCGAGTGTTTTGTCACTGATTACTTTATATTTTACTAATTCACTTTAATATAGCCTGGTTCAGGTTCCTTAACAAGAGATGACTACTACAGATCTTTCAGAACCCATTTAGTGCTTTATTGGATTGCTAGTAACGCTTTATTAGTTGTTTTTATAACTGCTTCAGAGTATGAATCTATATTCGTATCTTCTGCGGGAACTATTTACATGTCTATTCTTCTTTGGGTAAATTGTGCTCTAGGTATTTTCCGCTTCATTGGTTCACTGATGTACCTATTGGTTGGATTATTTACATCTGCCTAATTTAGAGAGATGTAAAAAAGAATCTGGATGCTATTGTCAAATACTCTATTATTATTGTCATTATTTATTCATTTTATTTTGTAATAATAAACGATTCTCCCATGTATCATATTTTCATTATCAAAAATTAAAGCTCCCTGGATTTTTTTTTCTCGTCTGGATTATAAAAATATCATTCTCTAACTAAATATAACAGAGGATTCGTATATTTCTATAACAAATGAAAAGGAAAAACCTCGACATACATAGCTATTGAAATCATGGCTTCATTTTATGACCTAGTATGCGAAGCTATATCACAAATCAAAAGGGACCTAAGATTCACAATCTACCAGTTAAAATCTTCATATTCATCATACCTCGGTATTTTAATTTGTCTAAAAAAAAAGCTCCAAAGCATGGTTACTTGTACGGTCAAATCATAGGAAATTAACTACAAAATCCCGAAAATCGAGATCTAAGAAATGAAAAAAGAATTTTATCTAACTGCTACAATTAATAATGTTCTAAAATATGGGTATGTGTATATGAACGCATGTGGGATTACTTTTTGTTTTAAGAAAAAATAAGCTATGTGTATAATTGGACTATCAGAAATGAAACAAAAGGTAATATAAATCATCAATAAAGGAGGGATGGTTTAAAATGACATTAAGCTAATAATCGTAGTTCAAAACATTAATTAGGAGGAGGATGTGAAAGTTAGAACGATATAAATAGAAAAGAAGGAGAGAGGGATACTTCAGAAATGGTCTTTATTTTGAAATCCACAGCCATATGTGAGTCTATTGGCATAGAATTGCAACGAGGCAAGGTAATAAAACTATATTTAAGTTGAATTAAAAAGCAACTCATATACATGTATATTTACTTACAAATATGCCTAGGCAAACAAAAACATGCCAAATAGCATGGCTTGTAAGACCAGTGGAGTCAAATTTTCCAGGAAACATTTTTTCCGGGAACCGCTTAGCATCTATAAGACAAAGTTTTATGCTTAAACATCAATTATTTCATATTTAGCTTATAAAAACCCTACTTACAAACTACTACACCTAAAATATACATTAGAATACTAACGCCGGCTAATTCAAAGAATTTTAAAGTTGATCTCAGGCCATTTAAATAGCCAAGATGGAATACAGGGAGGGCACTGGAGACTGCCATGGAGACAAAAACAGCAATACGTAAGGGACGAAGTGCTTTTGTATCCCATCTGTGCAAAAATGGAGCAAATACACCTATACTTCCAACTCCAGTTGTAAATACCATATAACGAGCACGAATTAAAGGACGGCAATAATAGCCATAATATTCTATAACTAAAGCGGATGCTGTAATCAAAAATGAGATTCCCATATAATCAAGTGTTGCTGTGAACGTTTTTATTTGACGATGCGAATGGCATATAAAGGTGTGATAAATAGATGAGCAAAATAAGCACTTTAACGCAGCGATACAAAATGTCATGAATATTGCGCGATCACTCAATGTTGCTTTTGGAAAATGACACTAAAAATTACTTAATACAAGCGAGTGTATATGGGTCAAAATACTTACATGAAAACCGTAAATACTCAGGCAAGCCATAAAAATAAACCCTAGTAAGTGACTCCATATATTTATTGTTTCGTTATGCATCATAAAAATTGATCGAATACAAGCATGACTACTTTGATAGAATCGATATCTAAATGTAATATTATTTAGCACAGTTTTATACATTTAATTTCAGGGGTATCTTCAAAGCATCTTCAGTAAAGTGATGCGAGATTTTAAGATCCGATAGACAAAGATAAAATCATACCCTGACAGCACATATTCATTTTCTTGCCACTCTTTCGGAAGCTCATGAAACTGCAGTAGTCTTTGAGTTCCAATCATCACTGCCTTTGTATTATCCCAGGTTTCGTGAACTTGATCATCTACATATTGAATAAACCCATTCGTAGCACCACCGACTTCGATTTCTTTTAATTTCTCGTTTACATTAGCCACTGTTTGTGCTGTATATTCTACTGAAATTAGCTGAGACTGACTACAATGCTCTAAAGATTTTATTAGCGGTGATACGGGAATATTGTGCTTTGATTTGCTATCGAAATATGAATATGGCTGGGAAGATCTCATATTACAACTTCATAAAAAAAGAGAAGTAATAAATAAATTAAAAAGAGAGGAAGGAAAATAAATAAAAGAAGAGAAAAGGAAGGGAAAAGTAATTAATATTTTTTTAAAATCAAAAATAGTATATATGTATATGTTGATTGTTACTTAAATAATGAAGGTAATAAGGGACAGAATGAGAACATGTCTTTGCACGTTCCATTTCGGCCAATCGGACACTGACGCAGAAACGTAAATATCTGTCCATAAGCTAAATTATTACGGGGTCACATGAATTTATGATTTGACCCTACCAATTTGACTTGAAAAGAAGGTAGATCTCTAAGGGGTTCAATCAGTAAAGGAAACAAATAAATATGTGTGTACTGGGTTTCAAATAATAAGCTATCGCAAAGCCTTCGGAATAATTTTTCCACTACTTTTATCTAATGCGTAAGATGTACTTAAGTTAGTAAAAAAAAAAGCGAATGAAGGAGTGAGTAAAAGGTATAACATGAGTTAATCCCATATAAAAATGAGCACTTTATGAAAAAAAAATACCAAAAACATGATTTGGTAAATTCTTGTTCCTGGAATTAAGCAATTATAGCATTCATCTGTGTAAAGCAAATTAAGTCTTAAAAAGTGAGTTTGATTGTCATATAAATCATGTAAATTTTAATGAACAAATAAAATATCTCTGTTAGGCTAGTAAGATCAAAAATTCAAATAGTCAATAAGTCTTTCAAGTATATTTTAGTTATCAAAACTAACATCGAAAACATGATATGATTTTATTATGTTTAATTATCATGAATAAATATTACATGAATGACTGAAAACATTTTTTTTAAATAATGAGAGTACAATGCGAATGGAAATGACAAAGATTTAGACTAAAAAGTGAGGAATAGAAGCAATATGATAAATTAATCAAAAGACCAGGTGATCTTGACTTTACCATCCTTCTTCTTGGCAATTTTTTCAAAGGCCTTAGGGGAGAGATCGATATCATCTTCTTTACATTCTGGGCAAGTATCAATTACCTTTGCAGTGACATGTCCATCAGGACCCTTGATCTTGATTTTCTCACCACAAGGTTTTCCATGACCATGGGGCATTCTTTTCTTGGAGAGTGCAGCAACCAAATCGTCAGAATCAGCCTTACCACCGCACGAAGGTTTGCCACTTTTGTCGACATTATAGTATGTAGCATGGCCTGAATGTTCAGAACGGGCTTCCAAACTAGCAGTTTGGACCACAGAGAGGAGAGCTAAGACAGCAGCAACAAGCAAAACGAGGCTAGTGGAACGAATCATTTTTCTTAATTTAATTAGATATAGGGTATTCTAAATTGATAATAGAACCTTTGTGTGTTTGATGATTTTATATTTTCTTGAAAATATCAGTCCTTTTATAGCAGTGGAGTCTGAGCCCATCGGAGATCTTTATCTGTTGCCCGTGCTTCTATGTTAAAACTTATGAAACTCAATTTAATGTGCTTTCTCAGATAACAAGTCACCGTTTTTTTGTGGAAGAAATTGCTGTTTTATATAAATAAATACTCTCTAATAACAAGTGTTGTTATTTAGTAGCAGTAACATGGGTTGAATCACACATTTACTTGACCGATATAATGTTGCTTCTCTTGCGTAAAATATCGATATAATTTGATAGTGAGAGCTTAATTCAAGTGCAAGACTTGTCAACTCAAAAATCCACAAAAATAAACTTTTTCTGCTTACAGAAATACCCGGTACAAGTCTTACAAAATAAATAACGGGATGAAGCACCGATGGCGAATGATAATGGAAAGTCAACATAAATTCTTCATAGCAAATGTTCAGCAAAATACCAAAATGAATCAATATGTATCATTTTTATATCAAATATATGAAGATAAAAAACACATCCAAATTCTGCTATTATGTAAACAATGCATTAATTTTGGCAAGGGGATTTCCCTGGTTAAGGTGAAATTCTGTAACTGTATATTAGCTGATGGCTTATCATAGCCCCGATTTGAATCGTCATGTCTCAGAACAATAAATAAATGAAAGACCGTGTTCATAGTGTTTTCGAATAAAACATAAGCGAGATAAATTCGACGTTTCAAAGAAAAGCCGCCAACAGTGCTTGGGGCATCGAAACATGTCTTAATCCGCTTCACCGCGTATTTTTGAATCACCTTAAATAACATCTCATAGTCTTTGTAACCTGATCTTGTATTGCAATTTGATATGGTGGAGCAAAAGGGTTAATTTTGAAGGAAGGTTTATTTTAAAACGTATGTTCTATAATCTTGCTCACATTATTATAAGTACGTACTGTATTAGATTGAAGAGTGTAGCTACAAATACATTCGATCATCTTGCATCAAAACACATAGTTTTCCTATCTTAGTGGGTTAATGTTTTAGAAATCAATTTTAACTTACGCGATGGTTGTTGAATCGAGTCAATTTTTCAGAAAGACAGAAAATGCATTTTGTATGATACCTCAATGACGCTTATTCCTTAATCGCTTTCAATCAGCCTCAAGAGATGAATATGATATCCTATAAATCTGGTTGTCGTTTATTAGAAGTTGATTAGTCTACATTAAAGGCGCAACATACAAATAACATTAAAAGATGGTCTTTATGAGGCCTCTTAAGCCTTATTTTATTTTTTCGGGTGCAGTAGCTATTATTTTATTACTTGTTTTATTTTGTTGGCAGCAGTAAGTCCTTTATTAGAATATGATATTACTCCTATATATTATTATCGATATTTTTATTAACATATAGAAACGCCACTTTTTCCTAGCCATATCCTCGATGAACATGATCGCATGTAACAACGAACCAAGTGCACTATCCAACACAAACACTACACTGGGAAAGGTGTTGGCACATAAGGAAATTCGAAGAGAGAAAAACTTACCCTTCCGATGTAATTGTTAAGCCACAGCGACAACTGGGCCGGATTTAAAGTTACAATATAAACTATTTTTAAGGACCATAAAGGAGTAGCATATTCACAATGCAGGTGAAGCAGCACAGCGATTTAACCCAGAGTTAACTTAGTATCGGGTGGTCAAACACTCTACGTAAATATACCACCATCAAAGGGGATGTTTGTAGATAAAGTAGTGGAGAGAAGGAGTACCGGTAGAACCAAAAGGGCCAGTGGTTAGTCATAGCATTGAAGAAATGTAGAGGTAAGAGGAGGACCACAAGCTGAAAGTAGACTAGATGATATCTTGTTTTTTTAAAAAAAAAAATTGAGCATTAATTTATCCTGTGAAAATAAAAAACAAATTCTCAAGAATAATACATACCAAGCTATCTCTGAATAGTTGCCAACACCAAAGAGCACGCCAGTGCATCAAACCTTCATGTCGGGAGCGGGCTACCAGTTAGAAGGAAAAACCAACTGCTAATGAATATAACCAAGCCTATTCCCACCTTCTTGGGAAGGACATGGGTCAGCCAA
>VCJJ01001294.1:40509-51977 GCA_024139415.1 Backusella tarrabulga
CAGGTTGTATTTGAAGGTAAGCACTTGTAATATGTTTACTTGTTCTGATAATAAAATTAATATACTCTTATTTTTGTCGTAGATGTTTCTAACTATTAAACTGTAGCAAGTCACTTAAGGTATCTACTTACATATATTTTTTCAGTGTATATATTTATTCTAATACTTTTTCTTAGTTAACATTAAAACGAGTCTATATGCCCTATGAATATACACATGGTTACAGTCTGCGTCTGCTTTCAGTAAACACCGATATACTAGCCAAAGGAAGCCAGCCAAGGATACCAGCCAAGGATACCAGCCGAGGAAAGCAGCCTAGGAAAGCAGCCTAGGAAAGCAGCCCAAGGATTTTTACAAAAATCAATTTATATATTTGTGTTCGTTTCGTGTTCAATTTTTGACTGCTTGCGCAAAAACTAGTCTCTTTTATTAAGTAATTCTGAAAACAGGGAATTTAGCCTCGCCTGTGTAGTGTACTCAATTAACCGGTATTCTTTCAAGTTTAAACTAATTGATTTACCGCTCTGGGCGAACCCAAACTCACTTTGCCAATTCGTTTGCCACTTTCACCAACCCTTACTAAAGCAATATTTAGACTTAGCCCCACTGGTCTACTATCATTCTCGTAATTAGTACCAAAATCCTCACCCCCACATTTATCCCGATTTTTTTCTCAATAATTTTTCTCATGTTCTTGAAAAAGGCAGTTTATATTAAGTAAAAAGCTTTTTTTTTTTAAAAAAAAATGCCTGCAGCTTAATTCATCGAATGAGCAAGATGTGGAGTTTTTCTGTGCTATTTTTTTTCTATTTCTTCATATTTTAAAAATACTGACGAATCATCTCATTGGAATCTTTTTATTAAGTATACATCTTATTGGAATTCCAGATGTGTTCACCAATAAAAACTGATATAGTCACCATGGATTAGAAAAATGAAAACAAAAGAGGAAGATCTTGTGGCACACAATTTGCATTAAAACATATAAGCAAAGTGACCAACCATTTCAACGGAAACATGGTATTTTCAGTTCAATAATTCCTATTTGATGGTGTAAAACTGAGAAATTTATAGGAAAATGATTTTAATGATCATTAATTCTACTTTAGATTTTTATTTTTTAAAAAAAGTCATTTAGATATACATTTGAAATTACTGGGATTCAATTCTCTGTCGTCTAAATTCATTTGAATAGTTTTGGCTGATGGCGGCTGCTGAATTTGATAAGTCTATTTCAAGAGATCTTTTGTGGGGGGAATAGAATAATAATCTTTCTCTTCTTTGTCGTAATTTTATTATGGTTAACGTTGGTATTGTCGGTGTAGGACTTGTTGGTTCCGAGTTAATTTCTCAAATTTTGAGATCCTCTTACAAAAACACATTCAAGGTGGTTGGTCTTTCCACTTCACAGAAAATGCTTGTTTCTGATGTTGATTACAAGCCACTTTCCTTTGAACAAGCCTCAGAGCTTCGCTCTCATATCGTCAACACTGGTACATCTACCGATCTCGGAAAGTTTGTAGACTATCTTTCCAAAGGTAAAGAGCATGGTATTATCATTGATTGTACAGCTTCAGAAGAAGTCGCCAACCTCTATCCCTCTTGGCTCCGTGCTGGTCTTAGTGTCGTTACACCCAACAAGAAGGCTTTCTCCAGCTCTTTATCCCTCTTCAAAGAAATTCGAGAACTCGCTGCAAACACTAGCTCAAAGGCTGGAAAGAGAACACCTTTAATCTATCATGAAACAACTGTTGGCGCAGGATTACCCGTTTTATCTACTCTAACTGATTTTGTCAAGACTGGTGATGAAATCGAAAAGATTGAGGGTATCTTCTCTGGAACTCTCAGTTATCTTTTCAATAATTTCTCTTCTCTTTCTGCTGAAGCTAAGCCTTTCTCGGAAATTGTCAGTGTCGCAAAAGACTTAGGATACACTGAACCCGATCCCAGAGATGATCTCAATGGTATGGATGTTGCTCGTAAAGTAAGTATTAAAAGTCATTAAAAAATACTTTTTATGTATTTTCCTCTAAAGTAGAAAGTTAACCATTTTTATTTGATAGGTAACTATTTGTGGTCGATTGGCTGGTCTTGAATTAGACCTGTCAACTCTTCCAGTTGAAAATATTGTACCTGAGGCACTTCAGTCTATTCAGAGCACAGCCGATTTCATGGCTCGTTTACCTGAATTCGACGAATATTTCTCCAATTTGAATAAAGAGGCATTAGCAGAGGGTAAGGTACTTCGCTATGTTGGTATGGTTGACGCCAAGGGCGGTCAGAGTGGCGTTACATTGGCCAAGTAAGTTGACATTTGAAACATGATTAAAATATGAGAAAAAAAATGACTTATCAAATTCATGCTGATTTACAGGTACCCCGCCTCTCATCCATTTGCTTCTCTCCAGGGAAGTGACAACATTATTAAGTTCACTACTAAATATTTCCCCAACGGTGTTATTATTCAGGTAAAAAATAAGAGATAAAATTAAATGACCGTGCGTTAATTTTTTTTCTTTTTTGTACTAGGGTGCTGGTGCTGGTGCTGCTGTTACTGCTTATGGCATCTTTACTGATCTTATTAAGATATCAGAGCGCGTTGAAGGCTTCTAAGAAACATCAACAATTAGACTTAATAAAAATTCATTCTCTCTGTTATATTCATTTTAAATAATAGCCATTGATTAGTTAAGTGTCCAAATTAAGTTTAGTGATCTTCTGATAAGACTGGGTTAGAACCCAAGCGACATTTATCCTTGAATCCAATAAACCAATTTTCTCATTTTTCAATTGTAAGGGTATTAGATGTGTTTTTTTTTATATTAGTGAAGTTAGGGATATAATAATTTAAAAGTGGTATATGTTTACAATCAAATAGGAATTCTGTTTTCTCTTAATGTTTTGACTTCAGATTCCGACTGCGATCGTGAGCTAAAATGGAGATTACATCTAAAAGGTTTGATCAAGTCAGGAACACGGGATCATCATTGCTCATTTTTCCAAAGGCTTTCACATCACTTTCACCAATAATTGCAACATTATTTTTGTTTTTGATAGTGGATATAATTTTCTTGGTTGGATTAGTTTTATAAACAGCAGGTGAAAATAGCTGCTCATCAGTAATAAAGCTTTCGGTTGATACCTCTAGTTTCAGATCAACATGCAAGACTGGTATGATAACAATATTAGCTTAAATGGTTAATGATTAATTCTATTACTTACTCTTCTCTTTTGAAGAAGAACTCGCTTGATTTCCATGTTGAGATTCAGGTACGCTTTCGAGAACTTTGTTTTTAAAATGACTAGACTGCTTACGAGACCCTGTTTCTGTGGTGTTCGATTGAGTCTTCCGCCTTGTAAAGCTATTTTTAAAGTCCTTAAGTAAAGATGAGCGAGAGATAGACGGAAGTGGTGGAATGTCAGCATCAAAGTTTAATCCAGCTTTTCTTCTGGATCCGTTTTTTTCTTCATCAATTATAGCCTCCCTTAAAAGTCGTGAACCTCCATTTATTCTACTATTGTTGACGGATTTTGGTCTTTGAAGTTTTTGAGAATCTTTAAAATTTTGTCGTGAAAGAAATCCTTTGTTATCTGTTGATAATCGAGCTGTACTTAGTGAGCGTACTATTTCAGGTCGCATAAAAGATAACCCTGTTTGGACGTGACCGGAGAAAATACTAATTCTTGCCTTGTTGTTGGGAACATAGAATTTTTCAGATTTCAGCGCTGCGTTCTCTGCACTTATTACTAGAATGAAAAGTCAAATAAATAATACTACTCCTAATAAGCGAAATAGAATAAACACAAACATTTTAACATAATAAAACTACTCAATTCCTCTAGATCATCAAAGACAGGTGGGCAAGGCAAGGGAGGGCCAAAGTTACAGACATTCTTATTTCGTAAAACCTCAACTCTAATTAAATCAGTACATAACAAAAAATTAGGCATAATTATATATAATTGCTACATATTGGAATTGATTTTACCTCCATTGCCTTTTGTTTTCCATAACTTCAGGTTTTATAACGATATAAACGTGTAAAAATTGAGATCGAATAGCCTTGGGATTAAAATTTTGATTTCCTTCAATGAAAATAATCGATACAATATCTGTAATAATGCATTAATTTTTCTTTTTAAAATGTTATTTATTTTTTTTGAAAAATTTACCATTTCCTATATGCTTTTTTCGAAAAATATGCTGTTTGTCATTATTTTGTGGTGGCATTAATGGAGCAACGTGAAACATGATGTCAGTGCCATTCCATGATGAACGATAAGATATAGAACCAGATTCTCCCGCTAAATTTAGTTAAACGTTAGAACATCATTTCGTTGTACCAATATCAATATAACAAAAATTTTACTTTTAGTATCCAGACCAGCTGCATACCCTTGATATCCTTTCAGCTCTATTTTTTCGCCCATAATATCCAAAAACCTGGCAAGGTCACCTGATAATCCAGTATTTGAAAACCATGTTTCTTCAGTTGATTGACCTTCTTTTACATTAAGTACTCCAAATTTATAATGCTTTGGTATCTATGATAATAGAATAGCCAATTAGACTTTTTTTATTGAAATTATTGTTTATAATACTTACTTGAATTTCATCATACTTCAATAAATCTTTTTCAAGGCCAGCCATGATCGTAGATTCAGCAGACAACTCCTTCAATTGACTTGGATCAATTCCTGGATAGACAGCTAATACAGCGGCTCGTAACATTCGAGAATTTGATGTCCCATTTTCAATGGGAGGAGAACGAAATGATCTTAATCGTTTTGGATTATCGTAGGGTTTATCCAGCAAGTAGCCCAAACCTTTAGATTGTAACCGCGCTTGGGTTTCCTTAACCATGCACTCATGTATAATATATCGCGCTTGCTCTGTCTTTTTTTTTTTAAAAGAAATTAAAAAATTAATATATGTGCTTATTATACCCAAAAAAAAGTACCTCTTTACTCCGGATAATGATACGGTATTGTGAACCCAGAATGGCGGCAGCTCCGTTACCTGGCCCACTGAAATCTTTAGCTCTCTCTTGGATAACCGAAATTATGCCATTTGAATTGGTTGAACTAAATATGCCATCTTTCTTTTGTTTTGAATCCAAAGGTCCAATTAGTGTAATGTAAGGTTTTCCTACAAAATATTTTCTAAACCAATTGGCATTGCTATCAATTTGATCTGAATCCATAGACTTGTATTCTTCAGAGGAAGGCCTGTTTAGCAAGAGTTTAGGTGATTCTTTTCTAAATCCATCAGGGCTGATACAAAGCGATAAAGAATTCGAGTTTAGAGTGAGGCAGTTTTGACATAGAATTTGCAAATTTTCAATCTATAGAAATAAAAGACATTAATCGTTTGGTTATTTTTAAGCCATCCACATAAAACTAACTTGAAGTTTGATACTATCCATCTCAGTTGCTTTGCTAAAAGCTTCTGATATATGCTGCCATTGATTTTCGATTGTCACCTTTTTTGTGTCGGATGAATCACAAGCCTGAATTAATTTTTTTGTATTTTTTAAGACTCTATTAATGTCTTCTTGATCAATATCGACTTCTATTTGAATAAGTTGTGCGCACTGATCTGATATATCGTCAGCGAACTCAATAAATGTCTGATAGCACGGACTAGTATCTTGACTATTATTTGCTGCAATCATCATCGGTTGATTAAACATTGCTGACTCGTTTATTGATGAACTGGAGGAATTAGTGAAAGAGAGAGGGGAAAATAAAGGATTATTTTCACCTTTGGAGTTGTAATAAAGAAAGTCTGTTCGCTCAGGAGTGGATGTAGAATAAGGAGAATAGTCTGATGGACTGTCTATATACTGCATGATGTATTATTTCATTATGTTTTATTATTGATTTTAATTACTGATAAGTCCTCACCTTCGATTCATTAAATCCTTCAGTAGAGTTTGATTTCGACTGCCTTAATATAGATTCATTTGGTCTCTGACGCCATAATATATGACCTATTCTGGTTGTAAATCTTTCATTATCTGATCCAATAGATGTGGGTGTAAGTAAACTGGTGGATGGTCGAAGAAAATAGGAGGCTTGAACTAGTTTTTGTGGTATTTTACCAGCACGTGATGATAGTGAAGATCTTTTAATTTCATCACTCTGGTTCATGGTATATGAATACACACGCAAACTTAAATAAAAGAAAGTTTTTTTTTAAAAAAAGGAGTGAAAAGGAAAGGAAAGAGAAAGGAAAAAAAATAAAAGAGGAGTTCCCAGGGATAAAGAATAAAGCAGATCGTGTTTATCCTGCTATCTTTGATTTATTTGGCGGGATATCAACCAATGTGATACCATAAAGAGTCTCGAGAGGTACAGCCCTCAACTGAGTTAGGCTAAATTATACTTGGTGTTAGAAAGCATAAAAGATGGCAATAGTTATAAGTCTTCATGATTCTTATACATACTCACAATTTTTGTTTGGTGACTCAATAGCAAATTATTCTTAAGTAAAAAGAGATTTTTGAGTAGCTTTATTAAAGGAATCGTTCCCTGTTTATTATTGTATGACAGTGAACGGTTTTGCCAAAATAACAAAAACTAGTGTAGCCAAGAATTTATTGAAGTGCGACTATTTTCGGCCCCCGCATCCTTGTTGTTTGCAACACTTCAAAAAGTGAATAGAATTTAACCAATTCCCAATAAAGAAACCCGCACGGTCTTGCAATTGGATCACGCTGTTTTCACAAGCAAAACACTCCTTTTATCATTGCTGTTATGAGCTGTAATGTTTTTATGCTTATTTGTTTGAAAAGTTTATTTTTGCTAGCAAAAGTGTTTTACAAGAAATAATGGATTTAAGCAGATCAAATTCAAAATTATTTTTGGTTTATTTTTGGGATCACTTTTAGTTACCATCACCAAAGTCTAATTAAGATATATTTTTTGGCTGATGAATTTTGTGATAGTGGAGAACCGTGCGAAGCAAATTATGATTGGATACTTGTTAGTTTGTTGAACAAAAAAAAAACGTACATAGTTTCTAGGATATTCGAGTGCTCCAACTCTCATACCCCTTGCTCTTTTTTTTTTTCCTTTTTTTGTAAAAGGAAGATGGCTGAAATCATTGCAAGAAACAAAATGGCAACCATTAGCATTTCTCTTAAATTTTACTCTGTGATTATGATAGTCATGTATTTTAGATTTTATACTTGTAAGAGCATAATCTTCATTTGATAGACTTTAGAATTACTGCTTATGCATTACATTTAGGATGAAGAAATAATTGACATGCTATTTGAAAGAAAAAAAAATAAATCTTAAATTGACAACTCAACTACTAAATTATACAAAATATTTCTCAAATGATGACCATAATCATTTTGATTTATAACAGATTCATTTAAAGAGCTTAGAGAAAGCCGATTTTTTTTATTTTTTTAATTTATGATGTTGGAAACAAATTTAATATATATATAGAAAATACAGTGACTCATCTTCATATTGCATTTTTAGAACAATAAGACATGGAACCGCCCATAGCTGAAATTGTATATCAAAATAAACATTTAGCAAAGAAAAGCAGTGTAATGGGCCATGCTCACTTATTTAACCCTCTCCAAAAATAACTATGCAGGCCACAATTAGATAATTAATAAGACTCCAATAAGATCCTGATGCCATAAATATATTTATGTAGTAAACATAAATACTTTATATCTCTTTTATTAACATGTCATCAGTTATAGTGAAAAACTTAACTTTGGTGGTAAAGTTACCTTCTTTTAATAATTATTGGTGCGACATAGTTTGCATGAAAAACACTTTTACTCCTTAAAATACAAGGTTTATGAATGCAAGATAATTAATTTGTCTCCTTTTTTTTAATTCTATTTTATTTTCATTTTCATTGATTATAAGTAGACATTCATTTATAATGTTTAAATCATG
Organism: Backusella tarrabulga; assembly: GCA_024139415.1. Taxonomy (NCBI): domain Eukaryota; kingdom Fungi; phylum Mucoromycota; class Mucoromycetes; order Mucorales; family Backusellaceae; genus Backusella; species Backusella tarrabulga. The sequence continues at coordinate 48,442 of VCJJ01001294.1, forward strand.
TCAAGCAGATGCAACGATAGTTCCAATTAGTTTATTCGATTCCCATGTGACTATGGTGTTTAGATTTGATGAGTGTATAGGTAAAATCACCAAGTTAAATAATAGGAACCTCAGTGCTGAGTGCCGCCATATTTGATAAGTTTTGATTCTTAGTAGGATTTAAACAGACAATAGCACACAATAAATATATAAAAAGAAATATAAAAATATTCTCTACCAAAAAGATCGAATAGATTGATTGAATATAAATGGCATTAAGATTCTTCTTTTACAACTGGAAGTTTCGGACCAAAACTGTAATAATTGCACTTTTCGTTTCGATAAATTCACATTCCCATTTTTTTAGTTGGGAATCTTAAACGAAAAATAATATGAGCCAATCATTTTAGAGATCACTACATGGAAAAATAAAATACCGAAGAGAGCAATGGGTCATAACTTTTAGTTTGATAAGATGGATGATTTGATGTTGCTTGGGGCTTTGCTTTTTTCCAGTCAAATAAATTTTCACACTTGGTAACTTCGCATCTCGATAAATTCACTACTTTTGATGGTGCTCTAAGAGGTGGATTTATCGAGGGACCACTGTGCAAGTTTTTGTCAAGAGAGTGCATTATTCTGAGGTTCAAATCATATTCGATTGCTTTTTTCTCCGCTTTTCGTCATTAGGCGAAAATGGCAGCTTTTTTACATTGTTCCCAAAACTGATATGGACGTTACTCCATTTTGCAACTTTTCTTTAATTACTTACACTTTTTGTCAATTTTGTCAATTTACTAACCATTAGATTCCCAGCTTAAGTTTAAGTTTGTGTTTACGGTGCATCATACCTTAAATCGTGAAAAATAGCTCCGCCTGGCTTGGAAAAATAATTCAACCGTTTACTTTACAAATATCACATTCACATACAGATAATCCGGTAGAACTGTTCTTTTTGATATTTAGAATATTTGTATTGTTTTTTTTTTGTTTTTTCACTGATAAAATCTCGAGAAAAGTGACCCAACATATCGGGATATTATGCAGGGAAGAAAAAAAAATACACTCGGGATTTCAAATGAGGAAGGTTTTAAGCTAATCTAATCAATAATAATTGTATTCTTTTTTGTGATTTACGGTATCGCGCGCCATTATTTCATTGAAATCATTAAAATATTTAATTGGAAAAGGTAGGCATAAAAAGAAATTTATGAAGATGCTCACGTCGCATCAGGAAAGAACGACTACAGATCGAACGATAAAGAAGAAAATATAAAAATAGTAAAGATAAGGAAGATGAACTATTATAAGAAGCAAACTGAGTGATTTAAAGAAAGAATCGTAAATATAGAAATGAGCCATGAACAGATCAAAATGATATGGATAAAAAAACCAAAATAGCAACAATATCACGGATGTGGTAATAAGATAATATTGACAATGAAGAATAATAGGAAGCCAAAAAGTGCATTATAGATTATAAATCAGTCACGCGACAATATCCAATCAAACCGGTTAGGAAACTGAATAAAGAGGAGACAATTTGTTTATTTGAAGAAACATTTTAATAATAGCATACACCACACTGTTATTTTTTTTTTAAATAATCACATTTCATTATATGTTTTGAAGAGTTGCATGATTATTAGACAGCATGGTGAGGAGACATTTTCCTTCCGAAACGCCAACCAAATAATTTCAAGCCAGACTTTTGTGATATACAATTGCATGAACGAAACACCTTTTCAAAAACTAATAGTTTGGAAAGAAAGAATGTTTGACTATGTTTTAGCTGAAACATCTGGGATATTTTACCATTACGCGTATGCCATCATAAATGTAAATAGCATAGTACTATATGAACATTACGAAATAACGCCGGCTATGGATATTTGGGACAATGCTATTATTCTCTTTGAATAACATATAGTATATAGGTGATAACATAAGAGCTTTAGGGCAGAATGCTGATTATGAAGATAGTTTCATCCTTGAGTCTAGACAACTGTAGTTTAAATCAAAGCCAGTTATATTTTGATCTATTACTTCTTTATTTCTAAATCGATTCTGAATTTTAAATCTCTTTTTCACTATTCATGAAATGGTGCAATAAAGACTATATCGAAGTAACTAAACACTACATTTTTTTTTGATAATTACATGTGATATATCGAATATAATGCATAGAAGCGATTAAATCATTTGTAAAAAAGAATAAACGCGTCATTAGCAGACTTTAATTTTTCTAATAAGAGAGTGAAACAATGTATGCAACTCCTCCAGATTTTGAAAGGTATATAAAGCCCAAATTTAGAGAGTTTATTTTTTTTTATTATCATTAAATTGTTACTGAACTTCTCTATCCATTGGTATCAAGAAACATGAAAGGACTTTTGAAAATCGCAGCTTTGTTTGCTCTCTTGGCAGTTGTAGCAGCCACCGTTCTTCCCAAGAATGCCATTAACCGCCGTACCACTGCCTTGGTCGATGGTTCTGAGACAAAAGGCAATTTTATCAAGACGAACTGTAAGTTTTATTTTGTTTCTAGCAGATGAATCACCTTTACTAAAATAAAAAATGGTAAAAAGCTGTCATGTTAGAAAGACGCGACGACCACCATGATGACGGCCATAAGGATGATCACCATGATGATCACCATGATGACGGCCACAATGACGACCACCATGATGACGGCCACAATGACGACCACCATGATGACGGCCACAATGATGACCACCACGATGACGGCCACAATGATGACCACCACGATGACGGCCACAATGATGACCACCACGATGACGGCCACAATGATGACCACCATGATGACGGCCACAATGATGACCATCATGATGACCACCACGATGACGGCCACAATGATGACCACCATGGCGACGACCATCATTAGTTTAGAACTTCTTCATTTTTCATAATAAAAATCATTTGTTCCACATAAATTATAATAATTAATTTTTTAATATAGTTTAGATTAAGAATCAAAGTTTATTTTTATGCTTCGTTTGTTATTAGGAGAGTCAAAAAAGGCTTAAATTTTAAGTGGTTGCATGTGAAATGCACCATAATGGCTGTAAAAGTAAATTGGTAAATGCCTTGAAGCAAAAATATGCTTTGTTTTAGAACTTTGAAAACATAATTTTTAAATTAAATAATCCTACTATAAACACATTGGTATTGTTGATTTAGCGAGTACGTTGAAACAATCTAAAAATATATATGCTGTTTTGGATGTTATTAGGCGAGCTATTTCATTAATGCACTTTTTGACTTTAGTTTGTAGATAATATTTTTGTATCAAAAATAATATTTAATTCCCCTTTTATGTCGTGCTTGTCTATTGGTTTTTTCCAATTGGTTTGCGCATCTGATTTTTTTTGCGCATTTTAATTTCTTTTATAATACAAAATATACATATATGCGCAAATATCAATACCCAATCTTTTTTTGTCCGACACGCAAATAAAAAAAAATCAGATGCGCAAATCGATTGGAAAAAACCAATATTAGCATTCTCCAAAAAAAAAAAAAAAAAAAAAAAAAAA